>ML312644.1:0-80304 GCA_005239505.1 Nicotiana paniculata
TATATATATATATATATATATATATATATATATATATATATATAATCCAAGTATTTAACTTGCGATAGGTGGGAATCACTTACCTTGACATAGATGATGAAGATGGAGCTCCAAAATCGCTCTTAGGTCGGCTCCCATGGATAAAATGAGATGAAATGAGCCAAACCCTTTTTTGCAAACTTATACACTGCCCAGGCGACCCTTCTTCGAGTTCGCGGTGAACAAAATTCTCAAAAATCATTTTTAAACTCTTCTCAATTATCCTCTAGTATAATGGTCATAACATTTTGTACACAACTCCAAATTTCAAATGGTTTGATTTTTCAAATACAACACACAAAGAGATATAACTTTCATTTTTGGATCATCTTCAAATTCCTTATAGATTGCGAGATATAATATTCCAAGATCGGACGATGGACAACAAGATTTCCTTCTTCGCGAACGCGAAGAACAATGTCCAGCAGCAAAATCCTTCTTCACGAACACGAGAGACTCCTCGCAAACGCGAATAACAACACTAGACATCAGAAAACCAACATCTAAAGTAGCTCAAAATGATTCGATAACACTTGAAACATACCCGAGACACACCCAAGGCCCCGGGACCCCAACCAAATATACTACCAATTCCCAAAACATCATACAAACTTAGTCGAGGCCTCAAATCACACCAAAGAACATCGAAACCATGAATCACACACCCAATTCAAGCTCAATGAACTTTAGAACTTCAAACTTCTACATTCGATGTCAAAACCTACCCAATTACGTCCGCTTGACCTTAAATTTTGCACACAAGTCATAGTTGACATTACAGACCTATTCTAACTTCCGAAATCGGAATCCGAACCCTATATCAAAAAGTCCACTCCCGGTCAAACTTCCCAAGAACCTTCAAATTTCCAAGTTTCACCAAATGACCCCGTAATGACCTACAGACAATCCAAATCCACATCCGGACGTGCTCCTAAGACCAAAATCACCATATAGAGCTATTCCCACTCTCGGAATCCCAAACGAACATCGATAACATTAAAATACACTTCAACCCAACTTTATGATTTTTTTCCAAAATGCTAGCTTTCCATAATAAGCACAGAAATGCTCCCGGGTCACCCAACACCTGATCTGGAAAAATGCCCAAGTCCAAAATCGTCATACGAACATAAGAGAACTTTCAAATCCCAATTCCGAGGTCATTTACTCAAAAGTCAAACCTTAGTAAACTCTTCCACCTTAAAGATTCTGAAATGATAAATTTTCTTTCCAAATAAACTCCGAACTTCCCGAAATTCAATTCTGACCAGACGTACAAGTCATAATACCTGAAGTGAAGCTACCCTAGGCCTCAAACCGCAGTACGACACGCTAGAGCTCAAAACGACCGATCGGGTCGTGTACATTCTCTCCTACTTAAACATATGTTCGTCCTCAAATGTGCTAAGAACTGCTATGGAGTTGTCCAAAATCATCGTTTAACACTTCGTGCACCTACCCGCGCTACCACAACCTAGTTGAGCACATTAGCTCGAGAAAACCTGAAAATCCTCCCTTTTATCTAGCCAAATAAGCCTTAGGGCCAAATTCCAACATCTGAAATTCTCTACCAGGTTTGTTTCCAACATACGAACACCGTATCCATCACTACACGATGTACCAATACATGATTGTATACTCTTACCGAATTCACACCATGCGCCACATTATTCACGTCACCATAATGATATCCCCTGACAATAATATCCCAAATCCCATGGATTTTATGCTCACAACACACCTCATGAAGCATATAAGTCCTGTTCCAGCTCTCGCAATACTGCCACGACAGAAGAGATGTGTAGAAACTTATAGCCACCTTCCGAATCAAAACTCATGGGATCTCTCCTCCCTACAAGAACCATTACCTCATTCTGGACTGAATATTGATACACATAAATCGGATCGCACTGATCCCAGGTCTAATAATCTCGTGTCACCCAGTACAAGCTGCTCAGGCAATAACCCACCTCAGACACTGCCAAAAGTCTCATATGCTGCCACAATGTGCTAACAAGCTACAAACTCGAATGTGAAACATAAGAAAACAAACTCTGGAAAATAATTACTCAACCCACGTAACAAATATAAACAACTGAAAAGATGTTATGAACCTTCCTCAGAAAATGAGAAGCAAAACACATAATAATAGATATAGGAACTGTACTCAACATCACACTGTTGCGGTATGAAACCTAATCCACACATGATACCGTTGCGACGTGCAAATGATCCAACCATGATACCCATGGCGGCGTGCCACCCGATCCAAACAACATACTCGTGGCGGCGTGCCACCCGATCCACACATAATGATCTATAAGGAGATACTTACCGAGCTAAAATGCTCATACCTGCGAAATACCCGAATATCAACCACAAGCACGCGAAGTTCATAATACAAATCCTAGGGAGACAGATAGCGACATACACTACGAAACTCAAGCACAACTAAGGTGCAATAAATGACCTGTATCTTGAGAGCTATACTGCTTTCACAACACCATAAATTACACGGGATCTCAACACGAGTACGAATAATCAAACCGCCTCACAACCCACATAACACAATAATGATTACACGGAATGGCTGACGATAGAAACAACCTCCAAGACCCGAAGACTCCTCCGTTTACAATGCTAAGCTGAAATGAACATATCCGACCTGATATAGAGACCACATTCACATTTAGATACATTCACGAACCTTAAGCCAATCTCGACCATACTGCACTAGGCTAATAACCTTTCAAGGATCTACAATAACCCTATTCATGATACATAAGAACAACCGTCCAATCCAGAAAAAAACATCCACAGTTCGCAACTAAATAAACAGAGCGCCTTCCAGGCCTAAACTCTCACATTAGCGATAGTACCATAATCTCCATACTTGGTTTCGATCTTTAATCAATGAAGCGACTACATGTCACACTTATACAATTTTTCCGTGGGATACGCTCCCATGACCTCCGCACTAGGTAACAAGTCTGCACATCCATACCACCGGCCAGGCTAATGTCGTAAAGCAAATCGGAATCCACAAATCAGTACACTAAGCCTCTTACACAGGACACCAATCTCAGGTGACGCTAAAGACAATACCAGCTCACTCTAAACATCTGAATTCTTCCTGCTCATCCGAGCTCTTGACATTCTTGTCCACATTAATGACAACCTTGATCCTCAACTTCCAATTCCCATGCCGCTCACTACACCTAACATACCAATATGTAAGAGTACAAGAATTTTATCATAACTCCTGAACCACTAATAGAATAATCACTCCATCATATAGAAACCTTTCACTTGACTCATTTCAGGAAAATCGTTGCAACACACGACTGAATTCCCATGATCGAAGAAGATACAATCCTCAAGTAGTGTTCTAAAGCACCATAACTCTTCCGGGATCCATTTACACATAATAGGACATTATAATCGAATACCTCTAAATAAATCAAATTACGACAGCCGTCACGCATCGTACGTACCACCACAAATCACATGTATAACTCAGCATGCTGAAGGAACTGGTCATTGCCACCATCATGGCAATTCAACCATTGCTAACCAATCCCACTTCTTCGAATTTACTCCGGACTTACCTTCGGAATAATATTTAAAACATAACGAACCCAAATCCACACTCATCCCGAGTGACCTTATTTCACGGGACCATTTTGTCTCAAAAACCCACAAACCATCTCATACTCTCCTGGTGTGCATATTCGCATCTTCAACAGGTACACCCATTCTGATAATTCTTCTATGAATCCGAAGTTATTTTCTCCCATTCCTCCAATGCTGCACCGCAGACCGAAGGTAACATAGAATTCTCCAAGCCCCCTTTTCATAATCCACTGCAAAATCTCGATACTTAACCATACTACGTACTCGAAATCCTTAGGCA
This sequence comes from Nicotiana paniculata, assembly GCA_005239505.1. NCBI lineage: Eukaryota > Viridiplantae > Streptophyta > Magnoliopsida > Solanales > Solanaceae > Nicotiana > Nicotiana paniculata. The sequence continues at coordinate 3,953 of ML312644.1, forward strand.
CCACACTTTAATTTTCAACATACTAGAACCATTGTTAAGAGTCGCCCACTATGACTTGTTCCCAAATATAATCAAACTCAAGGACCTGCTAGCACATGAAAACCCTCTCAAAGAAGCATCCGGTTGAATTCCTTTCCTTGTACATCACATCCATATGAAGCATAGACTCTGAGTGTTCCCAAAACCTGAACATGAACCGATAGGGCCAAATATAACACATATTCCTCAAATCCTTTACTCAAATTACCACTGATGTTTTCTTTCCTTAGTCGTGATAACCCTCCAATACACTGATAACCAGAAACCACACAAGTAGACAACCACGCAATCCAATCATAGACGATGAAGCTCTCCCACTTAGCTTGAAGCTACAATTACATAACCCTAAGACCCACTGAGGTTCCTTATTCCCCATTGACATAAGATAAAAGTTCAACAATGCATTCCAAACTCAAAATCATGTTGCATCCAAACAAAATCCGTGGACCTATTCATTGTCCACCCTATATTCCCCAATGGCTCCAAACATCCCTCAAGGCGTGTTGCCATCCTACCACAGAACCCATATGTTACTCTGCCACTCTTCCACTTTGGTTAAAACCTCTCCTTTAAGCAACTTCTCAACTTTTTCTTTTTATACATGACCTTCTAGAAATTCAACCACAGCAAAACACCTCCCACATGTCGTCCCTCGTCCTTCGCTACCCAATTGTTGCCTCAAATCTGAATCCATCTCGGTAACACTTCAGATAATAAATTTCCACCAACTCCAAGTCCTCTAAAAGATCATCCTTCTCGATCCATCAACAGTAGAAAAACCCATTTGATTCCAAAATCGTTACTCTTTTCTATCTCTTACAACCACTTCTCCGGCACCATTTCACAATACTCTGCTCCGGTGGCAAATTGATAGACCATAACACCGACGATCCTTAATGAATTCAACAAGGAAAAAGACACTACATCACAAATGAAAATTCCACCAAGCTGGAAAATACCAAGTATCGTTACTTTATTAACCCAAGCCCGTGTCACAGCCCAAACTAGAGGATCATGACTAGTTCCCGGGCCATACTTATCGGGCACCAACTTACATTTTATCTAACCTTCTTTATTATCTTTAAGGGAAGAGATATCAATATAAATGGTAGATATGGATCATGAATAATAAACAATGAAATATAATGGCATGAACATACATCACATGAGATGACAAGACTATTAAGAAACTACATATAAGGTACGAGATACAACACTGCCATGAAAGACTATACAACAAAATTTAGCCAACAAGGCATACCATCTATACATGAGTCGATACCTGTCTATGAGCCTCCAAAGGAGCATAAGTGATGCAACATTATCGGAACAGGGCCCCGGCATACCCATAATATTTATAACAAAAATTCATACCAAGACCACAGCAAGTCCGGAGAAAGGATCTTGCCAATAACCGCTGAACTAGGAAGCCTACTGTGGTGAGGGAGCTGCGACTACCTGTCTATCAGCACCTGCAACACGACATGTAGCATCCACAAATAAAAAGGACGTCAGTATGAATAAAGTACAGAGTATGTAAAGCAGGAAAGCATAAGTAAGAACAGTAATGTAAACAGGGATATAGTATATACAACCTCTATCATCTGGGTACCTCTGAGGGCTACTTACATGAAATGCGTGATACGTACATAAAATTTTAAAACATACGCCTCTGTGGACAACACCATCATCATTACCCGGCCGTAATAGGCTCGGTAAAACGTACCCGGCCACGTGGAGCTCAGTGAAACCCAAATGATCAGTGGTTGCACAATAGGTGTCGTACCCGGCCGACTATAGCGCGGCTTGGTAGAGTAATATATATATATATATAATGCATGTAGGACTCACTGGAATAATATTCTGAACCTTTCGAAGTGACGTACGACCGATATTCTCCGTACACGTTATTAGGACTAACTCTTCATCAAGAATCTTATAAGAATCAGCAAGTACCAACAACATTGATAACATAATAATAAGAGAAGCAAACTCAACATCAATTGTTCCATAAGAAGGGAAACAATGTAAGTACTGCTAGTTTCTAAGAGTAGAGTATCTTTGAAAGCTCGTTCATCGCATTATGTACAATCGGAGTCGTTCAAAAGAAGGAAAGGGATAGCCTCACATACCTTGTATATAGGCTTCCCAACCTCAAGCTATGCAAATGTCGCGACTCTTTATTCTACAATAAGAGAAACGACACTAATGTTATCATTTAAGCGTCATAATTATGATGTATCGAATACAACCTATTTTATGATGAAATGGACAACACCTACCCTATATATATGACTTCACATAAGTCAAAACAATCACCAAACAGCCCAAACAACATCAATAATAATCATATTGAGCCTCCCAAAACAGTCCACACAACCTAATCACTTCATGCATAAGACGACCACCGTAGTAGTGTCAAACGACCCAGAAATGTCACGCCGAGCGACCAGCCCATCACCCTACATCTATATGGTATTTATCCACACCCTTCATCCTCCAAAAACTCTACAAAATAGTAGTAAAACACGCAGCCCAACCGCAACACAAAACAGTCCGCTACAAGTGAATAACTCGAACTCACGACTTCCGATTAGCGTCCCGTGAGTTCTTGCAAGTATAGAACAAATTACCATGAATTTACAGAATAAAAAATGGATGAAAGAGAGCAGTAAATTTACCTTACTTGTTGGATAACTCATCCATTATCTTGGTTCTTCAAACTCTAGGTTTTACCCCCAATTAGAACTTGAAAGAGAGAGAAAATCAATTAGGGGTTGTGGATAATTTTTGGGAGGAATTTTGTAGGGGTTTAGGATTGGTTACTTGTGATATATAATTAGGGTTATATTTCAGGAGATAATCCTTTAAATGGGCTCTTTGCCCGACCCGAAATTGCCTCTTTTTGGATTCTCATTTAACCAGTAGGTGACACACCTACTTGTCACCTAGAAGCCTGTGCAGTCTCGCAACAATGCCTATATATCTCTACTCCGATGTGATATTAATAAACGGTTTAATGAGTTGGAATATCACCCCATAATTCCAATTAAATTGGGATAAAAACTTAGTAACATTTGACCTAAAGTTTAAATAAAATTATGAACATAAGTTGCGACACTTTTTGTCGACTTTTGTTTCATAACTCGTTTGACTTCAAGACTTATGATACAGATATTATATGATTCAAATACCTTAAAACACATCCTCTTGAGAATATGAATCACCCCTAGGTTTACCCAAAAAAACGGGTTACAACATCCTTGATTCGTTTATTCTAATACTTGTTAATAACCCTTATACACTCTTGTATCATTTAAGACCAATAGGATTAGCTTCTTATCATCTCAAAGATAATCTCTTCTCAGATTTACGTCAACTAACTAATGGCATGAACCAACATATGTGAATATGGGTTGTAACACTCTCCCCCCCCCCCTTAGGAACATTCGTCCTCGAATGTAAGGGTTTATAGGGAGCCTAACTCATCGTGGACTCCAACGGAAATTTCTGGCCGAGTTTCCCCTATTAAATGGATACTAGCCAAACTTGCAAGCAGTTAAACCAAACGTATAGTCTCACAAGGCTATACCAAGCATTATGGATATGTACATTATCTGTATATCACCATTTTGTATTAAGGAAGAGTATTATCAAGCTACTACTTACCTCATATAGCCATTTCACCTTCTAATGCGTCCTGCGTCCCCCCGACATCTTCTTTATCTTGAATCCGGAACAAGTAGGGGTATTTAGATTTCATCTCCTCTTCTGCTTCCCATATAATTTCTTGCCTGTTCTTGTTCCTCCACAATACTTTGACGGAAGCTACATCATTAGTTCTCAGCTTGCGGACCTGTCGATCTATTATAGCCACTATCACTTCTTCATATGATAGATCCTCTGTAACTTGTACATATTTTATAGGGATGACCTGAGAAGGGTCTCTAATACATTTCCTCAACATAGATACATAGAATACCGGGTGGACAAATTCCAATTCGGATGGAAATTCTAACTCATAAGCAACCTGTCCAATTCGTCGAAGAATTTTTTACGGACCGATATACCGCTGACTCAGCTTACTCTTCTTCCCAAAAGGCATAACACCCTTCATCGGCGAGATCCTCAATAAAACCCAATCACTAACCTCATACTCCAAATCATGACATCGGACATCAGAATAAGGCTTTTTCCTGCTTTGCGCCGTCCTCAGCCGCTCTTGTATCAGTTTCACCTTCTCAATGGCTTGGTGAATCAAATCTGGCCCATATAGTTCTGTTTCACCGACTTCAAACCATCCTAGTGGTGAACTACATCTCCTCCCATATAGTGCCTCGTACGGGGCCATTTTAATACTGGAATTGTAGCTATTATTGTAGGAAAATTCTATGAGTGGAAGATGGTCATCCCAATTCCCCTTGAAATCCAGAACATATGCTCGTAGCATATCTTCAAGTGTCTGAATGGTACGTTCAACCTTTCCGTCAGTTTGTGGATGGAATGGAGTGCTGAGATTCAATTTTGTGCCCAAACCTTTCTAAAGAGATCTCCAAAAGTTAGCTGCAAATTGCGCTCCTCGGTCTGATATAATAGATACCGGCACACCATGAAGCCTAAAAATCTCCTTGATATACAACTTCACATAATCTTCAGCTGTGTAAGTTGTATTAACTGGCAGAAAATGGGCACATTTTGTAAGTCGATCAACTACCACCCATATGGAGTCAAACTTATGATAAGAGCGAGGTAATCCAATAATGAAGTCCATATTAATCACCTCCCATTTCCATGTCGGAATCCTTATATTCTGAAGCAATCCACTGGGTTTCTAATGTTCAATTTTCACTTGTTGACAATTAGGACATTGGGCTACAAATTCTGCAATAGACTTCTTCATGTTATCCCACCAATACTACTCCTTAACATCATGATACATATTTGTCGAGACGGAATGGATGGAGTGTCGGGATTGATGAATCTCAATCATAATTTTCTCTCTCAACCCTACCATATCAGGCACACATAACCGGCCCTGGTATCTCAGTGCCCCATCTGATCTGATCTCGAAAGCCGTAATTTTACACTGTTGAATGCTCTCTTAATCGTACTAAGGTAGAATCTTCATATTGTCGTGATTTTACCTCGGCTACCAAAGATGATTCTGATGTATTTTGTACAGTAACCCCTCTGTCATCAGAGTATAACAATCTAATTCTCATATTAGCTAGCTAATGAAGCTCTTTAGTAAACCCCTGTCTACCTGCCTCAATGTGTACTAAGCTTCCCATTGACTTACGACTGAGAGCGTCTGCCACAATATTGGCTTTACTAGGATGGTACAATATCTCGACATAGTAATATTTTAGTAATTCAAGCCACCTACGCTACCTCAAATTCAACTCCTTTTGCTTGATGATGTATTGTAAACTCTTGTGATCTGTGTAGATGTCAACATGGACGCCGTATAAGTAGTGTCCATATATTCAAAGCATATATTACTGGAGCCAATTCCAAATCATGGGTCGGGTAATTCTTTTCATGTTTCTTCGATTGTCTTGATGCATAAGCAATCACCTTCCCATGTTGCATCAATACACACCCCAAACCTATACCTGAAGCATCACAATATACCACATAACCCTTTGTTCCTTCTGGGAGAGTGAGCACTGGCGCAGATGTCAATCGATTCTTTAACTCATGAAAACTTCGTTCACAAGCGTCAGACCACTGGAACTTAGTAGCTTTCTCTGTTAACTTAGTCAATGGTGCTGATATAGAGGAAAACACGTCTACAAATTGCGTATAATATCCTGTTAGCTCCAGGAAGCTACGGACTTCTAATGGTGTTGTAGGTCTCGGCCAATTCTTTACTAGCATCGATGTTTTGCGTGTCGACACTAATACCCTCGTCAGATATCACATGGCCAAAGAATGCTACTGAGTTCAACTAGAATTCACATTTGGAGATCTTAGCATATAATTTACGATCCTGAAGCCTCTGTAATGCTATCTGTAAGTGGCCCACATGTTCCACCTCCGAACGAGAATACATCAAAATGTCATCAATGATTCCGATCACAAACACATCAAGATAGGGCCTGAATACAGTATTCATGAGATCCATAAAATCTGCTGGGGCATTTTTTAGCCCGAACGACATCACCAAGAACTCAAAGTGCTCATATCTTATCTGGAAAGCCGTATTTGGAATATCCTTCTCCTTAACCCTCACCTGATGATACCCTGAACGTAAGTCAATCTTGGAGAAATACTTGGCACCCTGGAGTTGGTCAAACAGGTCATCAATCCTTGGAAGTGGGTACTTGTTATTTATAGTAAACTTATTTAACTATCGATAATCAATACACATCCTTAATGACCCGTCTTTATTCCGCACGAACAGGACTGGCGCACCCTAAGGTGAAGTGCTCGGCCTAATAAAGACCTTATCCAGCAAGTCCTTCAACTGCGCCTTCAACTCTTGCAACTCTACTGGGGCCATCCTGTATGGGGGAATAGATATGTATTGAGTGTCAGGCAACACATCAATGCCAAACTCAATATCCCTTTCAGGAGGAAGGTCTGGGAGTTCATCTGGGAAAACATCTGGAAACTCATTGACCATGGGGATTGATTGTAGAGTAGGCGGCTTCGCCTCCGCACTCCTAACGCGAATGAGATGATAAATGTAACCTTTTGAGATCATCTTCCTTGCCTTAAGATAGGAAATAAACCTATCTTTCAGTGTAGCAATGTTCCCTTTCCATTCGATGACGGGTTCATCAGGAAATTGAAACCTAACCATTTGCGTACGACAATCAACATTTGCATAGCATGAGGCCAACCAGTCCATTCCCATTATCACGTGGAAATCAACCATTTCTAATTCAAATAAATTTTTCGGGGTTTGACGACTACAAATCATCACTGTGCAACCTTGCAACCTCTATATAGCCTTTTAGCAATCACAGAATCTCATATAGGAGTAGATACCGCAAGTGGTTTACTTATCACTTCAGGTTCAACGCGAAAATTATTAGCCACAAAGGGTGTAAACATATGATAATGTAGATCCCGGATAAATCGACGCATAACATCGTAAGAAAACATAGACAATATACCTGTAACAACATCCTGAGATGACTCGAGATCCTGTGGACCTACTAGAGCATAGGTTTGATTTTGAGCACCACTTGAACTCGACACTACACCTCTACTTCTACCACGATCTGTCGACTGCTGAAAACCCCATGCTGGAGGTTGAACTGATGAGGAAAAACCAGACACAGATCCAGTTGGCTGAGCCATACCACCACCTTCTCTTTTAGGATAATCCCGCATCATATGGCCAGGCTGTCCGCAAGAATAGCATGCATCAGAACCTCGATGACACAGTTCAAAGTGCGCCTTGCCGCACTGATCACAACGGGGTGCTGGGGGTCTTGTCTGACTAGTACCCTATGATATTGCGAGCCTGATGCCCGTGAACTCTGACCTGGACTAGAATAGGTAAATCGATCATACCCAGGCCTTTAGAATTATGGAGGAGCACTAGCTACAGGTGGCGCTGAACTCCTCTGAAAATGGGTCCTAACACTTCCTATGAAGTCATAAGAATACCCAACAAATCTTTCCCTCTTATGATGGCCCCTATCCTGCTCCCTATCTGCCCTTTTCTAGCGCTTACGGTCCTCTAGGGTATGGGCATAAGCCTGAATACGGGAAATATTCGTGCCCTCCACCAAGGTTTCTGTCGTGCACTCATTTATCAGATATGGTCCCAACCCGTTCACGAACATATGCACCCTATCACTCATCTCGGCCACCATATGGGGAGCATACCTTGCTAAAGAATCAAATTTCATACTATACTCTCGCACACTCATATTACCTTGTCTAAGGTTCAAAAACTTATCAGCTCTAGCTCGTCGTATCTCAACTGGCAAATAGTGACGAAGAAATGCCTCAGAAAAGTCCTTCCACACAGCTGGAGGGGAGTTCAGACCCCTGGTTCTCTCCCAACTATCATACTAGAAAACCGCTAAATCCTGTAACCGATAAGAAACCAACTCTACTTCCTCTATATCTGTAGCATGCATAACCCGTAGTGTACGATGAACCTAGTCAATAAAAGTCTGTGGGTTATCCTTGGGTTCTGATCCGGTAAATACCGGAGGTCTAGATTAATAAAACCACGAACTCTCATTCTATCTGATTTATCAACATCACCGATATTCTGCCTCTGAGCCTGAGCAGCTACCAAGCTAGTCAACAACTGCACCACACTCCGCATATCATGGTCTGTAGGGCCAGACGTAGGAACTGGTGGTGCTGGGTGCCTCCTAATATCCTCTGGATGAGACAGAGTAGATGAGGTATGAGACGACATCTCACCCTGAGCCTCACTTTGGCCTTCTCTGGCTTGAGCCACCTGACCGGTACCCTCTCCCGCAGCTATATCCAGATGTCTACTAATCACTTGCTTCCTAGTCGAAGGCATCGCTAAAAGAAAACAAGGTTAATATTAGATACCAACACTAAAGACTCAACGCTACGGACGATCTAGATTCAGGAAGAAGGTAACAACCCTAGATGTCATGTGGTCTCCTGATTATAAATGTGGCGCGCTACACATCCATAATCAAGACTCTACTAGACACGCTTCGTAGATAACCCCTAGGACAGACTTGCTCTGATACCAAGCTTGTCACGACCCAAACTGGAGGATCATGACTAGCATCCGGGCCATACTTGCCGAGCACCAACGTACATTTTATTTAACCTTCTTTATTTTCTTTAAGGGCCGACGAGATCAATATAAGTAGTAGATATGGATAATGAAAAATAAACAATGAAATATAATGTTCTGAACATACATCACATGGGATGACAAGACTACTAAGAAACTACATATAAGGTACGAGCTACAACGCTGCCATGAAAGACTATACAACAAAAATTAGCCAACAAGGAATATACCAACTATACATGAGTCGACACCTGTCTATGAGCCTCTAAAGGAGCATAAGTGATGCAACATTGCCGGAATAGGGCCCCGACATACCCATAATATCTATAACAAAAAAAGCATACAAAGGCCACGGCAAGTCCGGAGAAAGGATCTTGCCAATAACTGCTAAACTGTGAAGCCTACTGTGGCGGGGGAGCTGCGTCTACCTGTCTTTCAGGACCTGCCGCACGACATGCAGCATCCACAAAAAAAATGACGTCAGTACGAATAAAGTACAGAGTATGTAAGGCAGGAAAGCATAAGTAAGAACAATAATGTAAACAGGGAAGAGTATATACAACCTCTAACATCTGGGTACCTCTGAAGGCTACTAACATGAAATGCGTGATACGTACATATATATACATAAACTTTTAAGACATACGTCTCTATGGGCAACATCATCATCATATCGTACCCGGCTGTAATAGGCTGGGTAAAATGTACCCGGCCACGGGGAGCTCGGTAAAACCCAACTGATCAGTGGTTGCACAATAGGTACCGTAACCGGCCGACTATAGCGTGGCTTGATAGAGTAAAATAGATACATACATATATATATATATATATATATATATATATATATATATATATATATATATATATATANGCATGTAGGACTCATTGGAATAATATTCTGAACCTTTCGGAGTGACGTAAGGTCGATATTCTCCGTACACGTTATTAGGACTAACTCTTCATCAAGAATCTTATAAGAATCAGGAAGTACCAACAAAATTGATAATATAAGAATAAGAGAAACAACCTCAACATCAATTGTTCCATAAGAGGGGAAACAATATAAGTACTGCTAGCTTTTAAGAGTAGAGTATCCTTGGAAGCTCGTTCATTGAATTATGTACAATCAAAGTCGTGCAAGATAAGGAAAGGGATAGACTCACATACCTTGTATATATACTGCCAAACCTCAAGCTATGAAAATTTCATGACTCCTTAGTCTACAATAAGAGAAACGACACTAGCGTTATTATTTAAGCGTCATAACTATTATGTATCGAGCACAACCTATTTTACGATGAAACAGACATCACCTCCCCTATATATATGACTTCACACAAGTCAAAAAAATCATCAAACATCCCAAAAAACATCAATAATAATCATATTGAGCCTCCCAAAATAGTCCACACAACCTAATGACTTCATGCATAAGACGACCACCGCAGTAGTGTCAAACGACCCAGAAATGTTATAACGAACGACCAGCCCATGAGCCTACTTCTATATGGCGTTTCTAAACACCCTTCCTCCTCCAAAAAATCCACAAAGCAGTAGTAAAACACGCAGCCCAATAGAAACACAAAACAATCCACAAAACAGTCCGCTACAAGTGAATAACTCGAAATCACGGCTTCCGATCACAGTCTCGTGAGTTCTTACAAGTATAGAACGAATTACCATGAATTTACAACAGAAAAAAATGGATGAAAGAAAACAGTAAATTTACCTTGTTGGATAACTCATCCCTTATCTTGGTTCTTCAAACCCTAGGTTTTACCCCCAATTAGAACTTGAAAGAGACAGAAAATCAATTAGGGGTTGTGGATAATTTTTGGGAGGAATTTTTCAGGGGTTTAGGTCTGGTTATTTGTGATATATAATGAGGGTTGTATTGAAGGGAATAAGCATTTAAATGGGCTATTTGGCCGACCCGAAATTGCCTCTTTTTGGATTCTCATTTATCCAAGTAGGTGACAGACCTACTTGTCACCTAGCAGCCTGTGCAGTCTCGCAATAATGCCTATATCTCTCTACTCCGATGTTGTATTGATAAACGGTTTAATCCATTGGAAACTAGACTCATAGATCTTCAATTTTGGTGTGGTAGATTTACCCGTAATTCCAAGTAAATTGGGAGAAAATCTTAGTAATATTTGACCTAAAGTTTGAATAAAATTATGAACATAAGTTGCGACACTTTTTGTCGACTTTTGTTTCATAACTCGTTTGAATTCAAGACTTATGATACAAATATTATATGATAAAATACCTTAAAACACAACCTCTTGATAATATTAAGCACCCCTAGGTTTACCCAAAAATACGGGTTACAACATCCATGGTTCGTTTAACTTCTAATACTTGTTAATCACCCTTATGCACTCTTGTATCATTTAAGACCAATAGGATTAACTTCTTATCATCTCAAAGATAATCTCTTCTTAGATTTACGCGGACTAACTTATGTCATGAACCAACACACGTGAATATGGATTGTAACAGTCTGAACATTCTTAGTCCGATTGCCTTTCCTCCGCTGGAAATAAAACACTGAACCTCCGGATCATGCACTGAGAAAAACCTCATTTTAAGTTGTTCACTGACCCCACACATATACAAGCATCCTACCATTACATCAATCCTATGCGATAACAACTCATGAACATCATAGAAATCTGTGCATAGCCTCAAGACCATCAGAAATACAGGTACTGAGCTAAAATGACAGAACATCCTTTATTAAGGCGACGACATTTACCCAATCGACTACGCATGGAGAAACATCAAGCACCACCCGCTGCAGTACCATTACAATTTCTTGATTCCCAACTGATAATAAGTTCTTCACGTCACATAAGATTGAATATGAGAGAATTAAAGGCATAAGTCTCAAAGGAATTAAGTCGCACGACGAGGAATCAAGAAGGAAAGTTCTCCTAACAGCCCCGTAGCCTCTCAAACATAAGCACATATGTCTCTGTACTGATCTTCAAGACTTTACTAGACTTGCTGATGACTCGTGAGACCTAAGTGACCTAGCACTCTGATACCATGTTGTCACGACCCAAAATCCATTAAAGGCCATGATGGCACCTAACACTGCTGTCAGGAAAGCCACCAATTAAAGAATTAAATTTATTACTCATTTTAGTACTTTTAAAATCATAATTTCCTCCGATAAAAATGCAAGAGATGAAATTTACAAAGCAAATGGCAATAAACTTTATACATAACAACCCAAAAGTATTCCTAAAATCCAGTGTCACGAGTGCATGAGCATCAACTAGGAAGTAAATAAAATACACATATGTCCAGAATGCAAATTAGGTAGGAAGAAATACCAATAACTCTGGAGGTGTAACAACCCGGCTAGTCGTTCCGAGAGTTTAGCCCCGTTTTCCCCGTTTCTAATTCATTTTATGTGGTTTAGCTTCATTTATGTATGTTGGGTCGGTTGGTTCGGGTTCAGAGTGGTCATGGTGAGCATTGAGGCAATTAGTCTCTCAAGGTAGTCTAATAGTTGAGAAAGTCAACTGAGATTTGACTTATTGGTGACCAACCTCGGAATGCAAATTTTATGGCTAGCTTCGTTAGGTGATTTGGGACTTAGGAGTGTGTTCAGAATATTTTGTGATGTCTGGAGTAAAATTAGGCTTGAATTGGCGAAAGTTAATTTTTGGTAATTTCTGGTCGGTAGTGAAAAATAGGCCATCAAGGTCGGAATGGAATTCCAGAAGTTGGAACAGGTTTATAATGTCATTTTGGATATGTCTGCAGAACTTCAGGACAATCGGAGGTGTTTTGGTTTGTTTCGGCGTAGTTGGCGAAACTTAGAAGTTTCAAAGTTCATAGGCTTGAATTTGATGTGATTTTGGTTTTGTTGCATTTTTTTTGGTGTTTCGAAGGCTCGACTAAGTTTGAATGATGTTATGGGATATGTTGGTACGTTTAGTTGAGGTCCCGAGGGCCTCGAGTGTGTTTTGGGTGGTTAACGGACAAACTTTTGGCTTGAAATCTGGCCAGATTTCTGCTGGTGTGAGGTTCTGGTTTCCTTCTACGCGATCACGTGAGGATGTTTGTGATTGCGTAGGGTAAAATAGCAAGGCAGGATTTTTGTTATACGCGATCGCGCGGTGTAGGTCACGATCGCGTGAGTATGAGGTGGTTAGTCAGTGCGATCCCATGGTGTTGGTTGCGTTCGCGTAGAGTTAAGGGGCGCGTGAGTGAGTTGAGTCATTGTTCTTCGCGATCGCATAGAGTGGTTTGCGATCGTATGGGTTTATGTCTGATGAATCGTGATCACGTGTGGATGTCTGCGATCGCGTAGGGTAATTTGACGGGGCAACAGATTTGTTCTTCGCGATCGCGTGGGAGCTTCCCCGCTCGCAGTGAAGAAAGACCTGGGCAGTCAGATTTAAGTTCTATTTCGGGGTTTCTTGGCCATAACTTATTTTTCCATTTGAGAGCTCGGGATAAGGGCATTTTGGACGAGCTTTTCAGTAAGGTTCTTGTGGTAAGTGTTCTTCTACCATCTTTGTTTCAATTTCATGAATTTGTCTTATTTTCACCATGCAATTTGAGGAATTAAACCCAAAATTGGGGAAGAAGGGTGCATGGGAATGTGATTTTTCTATTAATGATTTGAGAGGGCAATTATGGTCCGATTTTAGTGTTCTTCGTATGTACAGTCTCGTGGTGGATAAGGATTCTTGTGACGTAAAAATTAACGAATTCCAAGACGTGGTCCCAGGGCTCGAGTTTGGCCGAATTTCGAGATTTTTGTATAAATTGATGATTTACGATTGGGTAGTGTTCCTTGAGTATATGTTAATGATGTTGAACTGGTTTTGGATATATTCAGAGCGATCGGGAGCCAATTTGAGGGGCATGATCATAGAGGACTAGTGTTGTGGCCCGGTAGAGGTAAGTAATGGTTATAAGTCTTGTCCTGAGGGTATGGAATCCCGGACTACATATTTCTCACTGATTTTAGAAAGGCTCACATGTCGGATGATGAGTATGTGGCGGGTACAGATTTTTGGATTGGACTAGGTCCTCTCCTCGGCAACTAATGGGTTGCATATTTACTCAAAACCTTATGCTAAATTATGTTCTAAAGATTTGTGAAATATTTGGGCTATAAGCCGTGTTTGGGGCATCATGCCGATCTGTTTAGACCCCTTGGGGGCTTTTTACTGCTGTTTTCCTCACTATTTGTCGATGATTTTACTCAGCATCATTGTGCATACTGTTTTTCGAAACTCAGCATGATTTACAGCACTTTGACATTTAAACTGATGTTTTGGGTCGAGTACCCTGTTGTAATGATTCGCCCGAGGGCCTTTTGAGTGGTTCTACTGAGTATGGTCGAACGCCAGAGTGAGGGTGAGGTGCTGAGTTAGGCCGAGGGCTTGATTGTGAGGATATGATACACCACGAGGTGGCTTGATATTAGCGCTTGGGCTGAAGGAGCCCCTCCGGAGTCTGTACACACCCCCAGTGAGCGCACCGTGCCGAGTGACGAGTGATGGGAGGCCGAGTGATGAGTGACGAGTGATTGGGAGGCATGAGTGATTGTGAGGTGCTGAGTGACTGTGAGGCATGCCCGAGGGGCTGATTTCATACATGTTTTGCCCGAGGGGCTACTTATGATTTACTACTTTCATTTGCATACTAAATCTTTCGGTTTGAAGTTGTTAAACATACGCATTTCATTAAAGGAACTTTCTGAAGTTGATTTTAAAGCATGATGATTTCACATATCTATGTTATACTGTTGGAAAGAAAGGGGGTGCCTCTTGTGATTTGATGACATTGATTTTATGTGTTTCTTGCTGCTCAGACCTGATTTATTTTCATTACTACTGATTTGGCGTACTCACATTACTCCCTGCACCTTGTGTGTAGATTCAGGTGTTAGGGCAGGGTGAGGTGTCTATCTCTTCTAGAGATTCTCGGAGGTTTGCGAGGTAGCTGCATGCGTCCGCAGTCGTGCTCCCTCTCTTGTTTAATATTATAGAATTTATTTCCATTGAGTTGTATAATTATGTAGATGCTCATGACCAGTGACTCTGGTTTCTCGGGGGTTGAATTTAAATGTTCAGTATAGATTTATCTATTTTATAAATGTTTAAAGAAAACTTTTATGGGTAATCAATATAGTAAAGATGTAAAAAGGGAAGCTTATTATGATTTGAGTTGGGTTTTGGTTGGCATAGTTCCATGATAGGCGCTATCATGACTGGCCTGGATTTGTTGTCGTGACAGTTTGGTATCAGAGCGCTAGGTTACATAGGACTCACCGGTCATGAGCAAGTTTAGTAGAGTCTTGCGGATCGGTATGGAGATATCTGTACTTATCTTCGAGAGGTTGCGGAACCCTTACGAAGATCTCACATTTTTTTAACATTCTTGTCGCGCAATCCATTGTGTCCATCCAAGAGCGTAACTCTTGAATTCCTTCCACGTATTCTAGCACGCATGAGAGCGCTTGGTATCGGCTGTGCATCGACGGCTTCTGACTTCCATGGATGAGGTGTGATTTTGGCATGTTGGTAATGGGCCAGTGTGGAAGACTTGAGGTCGGATTCATTCTGTGGCTTGATTGCTGAGATTTTCATTGTGTGGGCACATGTAATTGGGGACTTGTATGTCCATACATGTTCTTATTGATGAGAATTGGTGTCTAGATGCCTATGTGGTGCGTGTGTTTTGATGATTAGATGTGTTCATACTGTGATTTGTTAAAAAAGGGTTGGCTGGAAATGTGGAAAGATTTATTGAGTGTTCGATTTCTGTCTCGATTTGGTATATGGCCTTGAGTTGTGAGTATGTTGGAAGACCTCTCATGTTGTGTAGTTGCCGTGTGAAGCGGATTTCTCTGTTGGGTTATGAGTCCCCGGTGATGTCTTTGAGTTGATCATTTGCCCCAGTAACGTTAATGTATTTGATTGACGGTGTATTCCATCCGTATGAGCACTCCTTGTTATTGTATTCATTGATGGTGTCCTGGCATATTCGCGCAGCCGGGAGTAGCATACTCAGTATCTAAGGATGGCATTATAAGGATTCATAGAGGAAAGGCTCTATGCCAACTCTCCGAGTATGAGTTTTGGCTTAGTTCAGTAGCATTCTTGAGACACGTGGTGTCTAGTGAGGGTATCCATGTGGTCAGACATGTACAGGTAGAGCTTCCAGAAGCTCGAGATTTCTGTGACCACTACTCCAATGTTAGTTCTGCCATCAGCTTCAGGTTTTTACCGCATATTGTGGTGCCTCGAGGGTAGGCGTTAGTTGTGTTCAGATGCAGGAGGTGTAGTGATTGTGTGATATGTTTGGTCTTCAGAAGTGTATGGGGAGATAGAAATTGAGGCTAAGCGAGCAGGGGTATCTCTTGCGGGTTGTCCCAGGGCATGTGGTCCCTATGTAGTTCTGTAATAAGTTCCCTTCTACTAGTAAAAGATATATGTTGTGATTGGAGTTCAGATCGCTTGTGGAAGTTGGAGTGACTATTGCAATGGTGGATGCGAGATTGGCAATTGATTTGAGTGTTAGATGGTTTGGGTCACATAAGCTTATGAAGGATTTAGTTGAATCCCACCACAACATGGTGGCAGTGTTAATGTGTAGGCATAGTATTGTTTGTCGTGATCCTTGGCTTTGAGCCAAGTGAGGGAGTTCGCTATTGATAAGTTGATTATATGATTATGTGTGGTATTGGTTTCAGTTCGAGGTATATTGGTAAATCAGTCATGACCTACAAGTGTGGGGCCTGGGAATGTCACGAGTAATGAAAAATTTCTTCGATATAGGTTGTAGTGTACTTGTTTAGGTAATTGGGTTCTATTGGACGATTTAGTGGAAATAATAGGTGTAATGTGCGCAGTGCATGAATTTGTTTGTGGCTTCAAGTGAGTGGATTACTTTCCTAGTATGTTAGTGTGCAAACGGGTCAGGTCGATTCTGTCTAATTGGTCAGTGTGATTGAGATTTATGTTAGAGGATGTCAAGACTTGTGGTATTCTACATATTTGTATTAGGAAGGTGAAGGTAATGGCTTAGGATTCGCAGGAAGTCTTTTCAGGGTAATTTTTTCTGATATGGTGCTTTTGGGGATATTTGAGAGAGTAATTCGGCGGCTTATAAGCCTTAGACGGTATGGTTTTGTGCTTGGGTCGCGTGTGGTGAGTCTGGGTTGAAAATTTGTGGTATTATAGCAGGAAGAAGTATCATTTTGATGGTAAGTCATAAGAAACTTGGGTAAATAGGGCAACTTGGTAGTAGGTCGCATCGGCATGGTAAGGGATACGATTAGTTCTTTGGGTGTTCATGAGGTGACGTGTTTTTCGGGTGTTTCTTAGCAATGATCTTGGATTTTTGGTGGTTTGCGTGGTTGGTTGAGTGAGAAGAATTCAGTCCTAATGGGTTGGTGTTGCGTAAATGGGATTTCAGATAGCTCCCGGTAGTTTTTACCGCGGTTAAGGGTGCATATTTTCTTATGGCGTGTAGTGAATTTGTTTCTAAATGGGATTCAATGGGAGTTCTTATCTACTTGGGTGCGTAGCCGTTTGTGTCTCAGAAGGGACCATGGAGTTCTCCTGTTTTTCCTAGGTTGGCATGGCGTGTGCGGTATGTTGGGTGGAGTTGAGATTTGCATATGTGAAGTCACCGTTTGGTTTTGGAAGGAAGGTCATAAATTATTCGGCAGCATGGCAATTTCAGATAACTAGGTAGATGATATCACTAATTGGTGCGACCTGATGAGGGTATATATTTCAGAAAGAGCAATGTTTGATATAAGGGTACTTCATTGGAATTGCGGCGCCGTATTGTTGGATCGACTATTGATATTCAAGGTTGCTTGGTGAATGGAAGAATTATAGGGGTATTCCCCGTGGAATGAATGAGTATTTGGGATGTGTTATGTATTCGGGCGGTGGAGTTGTGATCAAATATGGTAATCCGTACGTTTCATGGATTTTGAGATTGAGAGTCCTCATAAATATCATATTGTATGGTAACGGACTGTGGAGATGCGAGCTGAGCTAGTCAGATGTTAGTATGTACCATGATTCTATCATTATGAGCTTTTCGGTAAGTTATCTACCTGTTGTGGGCGATCAGAGTTAATTTAGGGTCACTGGTAGGCTAATATGGGTGCGTGTTCTGCACCGGGTCAGAATTGTTGGCTCCGAATTTCTATTATTGAAGAAGGTACCATTCGATTGTGATTGATTTGTTCATGTTCTAGAGTGATCTATGAGCTACCCTTCGGTGTTGCGAGGAGTGGTGATTATTGGTTATATGCACATATGGTGCGGTTCTAATTGGGATTTATAGCTATATTTGAGTAAGGTAAGTAATTGGGTGTTGCGGGATTGAGGCGTTTTGGTTATATACCTTCTATTTCGGGTGTCATGGTATCGTCCGGTTTCCCCCGTGGTTATGGCGATGTACTTTGAATACTTGATGTCAGATTTCGAATGGTTATTGATTTTGGGCAAGGTGTATTGAAGTATTTCAAGTGGACCCGCGGTTGGGTGAGATCGCGCAGTGTAGCTGAGTTATATAGGGGTATGACCTTTGGTATCGGATTCATGTGTTTTTGATTTTTACGGTGTGTGTGCTAGGCTGTTAGTATGGTATGGCGATTGTGATTGTTAATGAAAGGATAGTCCTCTTGTGTGGATATTTTATAAAAATTGATTTCATTGGGAAGTTGTTGTTGAGTGCCAAGTTGCACAGGTTTTGGCTTCGAATTGTATCGATGTGTCGAATGGTTAATATCATGTTATCAGGGTGGTTGTGATGGATGATAGGAGGTCATTGGACCTAGAATGAATATTTTCGGAATTTTCTACAGCATAGTTGGAAGGATAAATATCGGGAGTTGGCTTAGAAATCCGCTATAATTCCTGTTTGGGAAGGGGGAGTTTCATGTCTGGTTGATTAGACGAATGTTTGTTAGTTCTTTGTGCTTCTTTCCTCATCGGCAGTGTATGGAAGTGTCAGAGTGAGGCATTTCTTGATAAGAGGTGGTGTACCGGTATTGGGTTGTTCTGAGCAGTTATTGTGGTTAAAGAGTTATTGCTATGAGTGTTTGAGTCACGCGGTGTATTATGTGATTTTATCTGGGGTACGTATGTGGCTTGATTCAGCATGTTCCGACTTGTTCAATTATAGTTATGGAAATTTCTATCTTACATTTCATTTGAGAAGTGGGAATTTGGTTCTAAGGTGTATGGGCCAGGATTTGGATTTCGAAATTTCAGTTGTATTGTTCTACTGGACCTATATGGGATAGGGTGACGTGGGATTACATCCGGGTATGTCCCTGGTAAGATGCGTAACAACTTGATAGTGTTGGAGAACAACTCTTGGCACGTTCGAGGACGAACGTATGTTTAAGTGGGGGAGGATGTAACGACCCGGCCGGCCATTCTGAGAGTCTAGCCCCATTTTCCCCGTTTCTGCTTCATTTTATGTGGTTCAGCTTCATTTATGTGTATTGGCTCGGTTGGTTCGGGTTCACAGTGGTCATGGTGAGCATTGAGGCAATTAGTCTCTTAAGGTAGCCTAATAGTTGAGAAAGTCAACTAAGATTTGACTTATTGGTGAACGACCTCAGAATGCGGATTTTATGGCTCGGATAGCTTCGTTAGATGATTTGGGACTTAGGAGTGTGTTCGGAATATTTTTGTGATGTCCAGAGTAGAATTAGGCTTGAATTGGCGAAAGTAGTTTTTGGTAATTTTCGGTCGGCAGTGGAAAATAGGCTATCGAGGTCGGAATGGAATTCCGAAAGTTGGAACAGGTTTGCTACGTCATTTTGGATATGTCTGCAAAATTTCAGGTCAATCGGAGGTGTTTTGGTTGGTTTCGGCGTATTTAGCGAAATTTGGAAGTCTCAAAGTTCATAGGCTTGAATTTGATGCGATTTTGGTGTTGTTGCGTTGTTTTTGGTGTTTCGAAAGCTCAGCTAAGTTTCAATGATGTTATGGGATATGTTGGTACATTTGGTTGAGGTCCCGAGGGCCTCGGGTGTGTTTTGGGTGGTTAACGGACCAACTTTTGGCTTGAAATCTGGGCAGATTTCTACTGGTGTGAGGTTCTGGTTTCCTTCTACGCGATCGCGTAAGGATATTTGCGATCGCGTAGGGTAAAATATCGAGGCAGGATTTTTTTTATACGCAATCGCGTGGTGTTGGTCGCGATCGCATGAGTATGAGGTAGTCGGTCAGTGCGATGGCATGGTGTTGGTTGCATTCGCGTAGAGTTAAGGGGCGGGTGAGTGAATTGAGCCGTTGTTCTTTGCGACCGCGTAGAGTAGTTTGCGATCGCGTGGGTTTATGTCCTGATGAATCGCGATCGCGTGTGGATGTCTGCGATCGCGTAGGGTAAATTCATGGGGCAACAGATTTGTTCTTCGCGATCGCAATTAAGAAAAGGCCTGGGCAGTCAGATTTAAGTTCTATTTCGGGGGTTCTTGGCCATAACTTATTTTTCCATTTGAGATCTCGGGATAAGGGCATTTTGGACGAGCTTTTCAGTAAGGTTCTTGTGGTAAGAATTCTTCAACCATCTTTGATTCAATTTCATGAATTCGTCTTGATTTTCACCATGCAATTTGAGGAATTAAACCCAAAATTGGGGAAGAAGGGTGCATGGGAATGTGATTTTTCTTTTGAGGATTTGAGTGGGCAATTGTGGTCTGCTTTTAGTGTTCTTGGTATGTACGGTCTCGTGGGAGGATAATGATTCTTGTGATGGAAAAATTATTGAATTCCGAGACGTGGGCCCGGGGCTCGAGTTTGGCCGAATTTCGAGATTTTTGTATAAATTGATGATTTTCGAGTGGGTTGTGTTCCTTGAGTATATGTAAATGATGTTGAACTGGTTTTGGTTAGATTCGGAGAAATCGGGAGCCAATTTGAGTGGCATGAGCATAGCGGACTAGTGTTGTGGCCCGGTAGAGGTAAGTAATGGTTATAAATCTTGTCCCGAGGGTATGGAACCCCGGACTACATATTTCTCACTGATTTTAGAAAGGCGCGCATGTCGGATGACGAGTACGTGGCGCGTACTAATTTTTGGATTTGACTAGGTCCTCTCCTCTTCAACTAATGGGTTGCATATTTACTCAAAACCTTATGTTAAATTATTTTCTAAAGATTTGTGAAATATTTGGGCTATAAGCCGTGTTTGGGGCCTCGTGCCGATCTGTTTAGACCCTTTGGGGGCTTTTTACTGCTGTTTTCCTCACTATTTGTTGATGATTTTACTCAGCATAATTGTGCATACTGTTTTTCGAAACTCAGCATGATTTACACCACTTTGAGATTTAAACTGATGTTTTGGTCGAGTACCCTATTTTACTCATTCGCCCGAGGGGCCTTTCGAGTAGTTCTGCTGAGTGTTGACAAGGGCAATAGTGATGGTGAGGTGCTGAGTGAGGCCAAGGGCATGATTGTGAGAATATGATACGCCACAAGGTGGCTTGATATTAGCGCTTGGGCTGAAGGAGCCCCTCCGGAGTCTGTACACACCCCTAGTGAGCGCACCGAGTGCCGAGTGACAAGTGATGGGAGGCCGAGTGACGAGTGACGAGTGATTGGGAGGCATGAGTGATTGTGAGGTGCTGAGTGACTGTGAGGCATGCCCGAGGGGCTGATTGGATACATGTTTTGCCCGAGGGGCTACTTATGATTTACTACTTTCATTTGCATACTAAATCTTTCGGTTTGAATTTATTAAACATATGCATTCATTAAAGGATCTTTCTGAAGTTGATTTTAAGCCATGATGATTTCACATATCTATGTTATATCTGTTGGAAAGAAATGGGGTGCCTCTTGTGATTTGATGATATTGATTTTATGTGTTTCTTGCTGCTCAAACCTGATTTATTTTCATTACTACTAATTTGGCGTACTCACAGTATGCACAATTATGCTGAGTAAAATCATCCCTGGTGATGTCTTTGAGTTGATCATTTGCCCCAGTAACGTTCATGTATTTGATTGACGGTGTATTCCAGCCGTATGAGCACTCCTTGTTATTGTATTCATTGATGGCATCCTGGCATATTCGCGCAGCCAGGAGTAGCATACTCAATATCTGAGGATGGAATTATAAGGATTCACGGAGGAAAGGCTCTATGCCAATTCTCCGAGTGTGAGTTTTGGCTCATTTCAGTAGCATTTTTGGGACATGTGGTGCCTAGTGAGGGTATCCATGTGGTCAGACATGTGTGGGTAGAGCTTCCAGAAGCTCGTGATTTCTGTGACCACCGTCCCAGTGTTAGTTCTGCCATCAGGTTCAGGTTTTTATCGCATATTGTGGTGCCTCGAGAGTAGGCGTTTGTTGTGTTCAGATGCAAGAAGGTGTAGTGATTGCGTGATAGTTCTGATCTTCAGAAGTGTATGGAGAGATAGCAATTGAGGCTAAGCGAGCAAGGGTATCTCCTGCGGGTTGTCCCAGGGCGTGTGGTCCCTATGTAGTTCTGTAATATGTTCTCTTCTCCTAGTAAAATATATATGTTGTGATTGGAGTTTAGATCACTTGTGGAAGTTGGAGTGACTATTGCAATGGTGGATGCGATATTGGAAATTGACTTGAGTGTTAGATGGTTTGGGTCACATAAGCTTATGGAGGATTTAGTTGAATCCCACCACATCATGGTGGCAGTGTTAATGTGGGGGCATAGTCTTGTTTGTCTTGATCCTTGCCTTTGAGCCAAGTGGGGGAGTTCGCTATTGATAAGTTAATTACATGATTATGTGTGGTATTGGTTTCAGTTCGAGGTATATTGGTAAATCAGTCATGACCTACAGGTGTGGGGCCTGGGAATGTCACGAGTAATGAAAATTTCTTCGATATAGGTTGTAATGTACTTGTTTTGGTAATTGGGTTCAATTGAATGATTTAGTAGAAATTGTAATAGGTGTAGTGCGTGTAGCGCATGAATTTGTTTGTGTCTTCAAGTGAGTGGATTACTTTCCTAGTATGTTAGTGTGCAAACGGCTCAGGTCGATTCTATCTAATTGGTCAGTGTGATTGAGATTTATGTTAGAGGATGTCAAGACTTGTGTTATTCTACATATAGGTATCCGGAAGGTGAAGGTAATGGCTTAGGATTCGCAGGAAGTCTCTTCAGGGTAAGTTTTTCTAATATGGTGCTTTTGGGGATATTTGAGAGAGTATTCGGAGGCTTATGAGCCTTAGACGGTATGGTTTTATGCTTGGGTCGCGTGTGGTGAGTTTGGGTTGAAAATTTGTGGTATTACGGCAGGAAGAAGTATCAATTTGAAGGTAAGTCAGAAGAAACTTGGGTAAATAGGGAAACTTGGTAGTAGGTCGGATCGGCATGGTAAGGGATACGATTAGTTCTATGGGTGTTCATGAGGTGACGGGTTTTTCGGGTGTTTCTTAACAATGTTCTTGGATTTTTGGTGGTCTGCATAGTTGGTTGAGTGAGAAGAATTCAGTACTAATGGGCTGGTGTTGCACAAATGGGATTTCAGATTGTTCATGGTGGTTTCTACCGCGGTTAAGGGTGCATATTTTCTTATGGCGTGTAGTGATTTTGTTTCTAAATGGTATCTAATGGGAGTTCTTGTCTACTTGGGTGCGTAGTCGCTTGTGGCTCAGAAAAGACCATGGAGTTCTCGTGTTTTTCCTAGGTTGGCATGGCGTGTGCGGTATGTTAGGTGGAGTTGAGATTTGCATATGTGAAGTCACGGTTTGGTTCTGGAAGGAAGGTCATAAATTCTTTGGCAGCATGGCAATTTCATATGACTAGGTAGATGATATCACCAATTGGAGCGACCTGATGAGGGTATATATTTCAGAAAGAGCAATGTGTTTGATATAAGGGTACTTCATTGGAATTGCGGCGCCCTATTGTTGGATCTACTATTGATATTCAAGGTTGCTTGGTGAATGGAAGAATTATAGGGGTATTCCCCGTGGAATGAATGAGTATTTAGGATGTGTTATTTATTCGAGCGGTGGAGTTGTGATCAAATATGGTAATCCGTATGTTTCATGTATTTTGAGACTGAGAGTCCTCATAAACATCATATTATGTGGTAACGGACTGTGGAGATGCGAGCTGAGCTAGTCGGATGTTAGTATGTACCATGATTATGTCATAATGAGATTTTCGGTAAGTTATCTACCTGTTGTGGGCGATCAGAGTTAATTTAGGGTCACTGTTAGGCTAATATGGGTGTGTGTTCTGCGCCGGGACAAAATTGTTGGCTCCGAATTTCTATTATTGAGGAAGGAACCATTCGATTGTGATTGGTTTGTTCATGTTCTGGAGTGATCTATGAGTTACCCTTCGGTGTTGCGAGGAATGGTGATTATTGGTTATATGCACATATGGTGTGGTTCTAATTGGGATTTATCGCTAGATTTGAGTAAGTTAAGTAAGTGGGTGTTGCGAGATTGAGGCATGTTGGTTATATACCTTCTATTTCGGGTGGCATGGTATTGTCCGGTTTCCCCCATGGTTATGGCAATGTACTTTGAGTACTTGATGTCAAATTTCGAATGGTTATCTATTTTGGGCAAGGTGTCTTGAAGTATTTCAAGTGGACACGCGGTTGGGTGAGATCGCGCAGTGTAGCGGAGTTATGTAGGGGTATGACCTTTGGTATCAGATTCATATGTTTTTGATTTTTACGGTGTGTGCCAGGCTATTAGTATGGTATGACGATGGTGATTGTTAAATGGCAGGATAGTCCTCTCGTGTGAATCTTTTATACAATTTGATTTCATTGGGAAGTTGCTGTTGAGCGCCTAAGTTGCACAGGTTTTGGCTTCGAATTGTATCGATGTGTCGAATGGTTAATGTCATGTTATCAGGGTGGTTGTGATGGATGAGAGGAGGTCATTAAACCTAGAATGAATATTTTTTGAATTTTCTACAGCATAGTTAGAAGGACAAATATCGGGAGTCGGCTTAGAAATCCGCTATAATTCCTGTTTGGGAAGGGGGAGTTTCACGTATTGTTGATCGGACTAATGGTTGTTAGTTCTATGTGCTTATTTCCTCATCGGCAATGTATGGAAGTGTCAGAGCGAGGCATTTATTGATAAGAGGTGGTGTATCGGTATTGGGTTGTTCTGAGCAATTATTGTGGTTAAAGAGTTATTGCTATGAGTGTTTGAGTCACGCGGTGTATTATGTGATTTCATCTGGGGTACGTATGTGGCTTGATTCAACATGTTCCGACTTGTTCAGTTTATAGTTATGGAAATTTTGATCTTACATATCATTTCAGAAGTGGGAATTTGGTTCTAAGGTGTATGGACTAGGATTTGGATTTCGAAATTTCAGCGGTATTGTGCTACTGGACCTATATGGGATAGGGTGACGTGGGATCACCCCCGGGTATGTGCATAGTAATATGCGTAACAGTTTGATAGTGTTGGAGAACAACTCTTGGCATGTTCGAGGACGAACGTATGTTTAAGTGGAGGAGGATGTAACGACCCGGCCGGTCGTTCTGAGAGTTTAGCCCTATTTTCCCCATTTCTACTTCATTTTATGTGGTTCAACTTCATTTATGTGTGTTGGGTCGGTTGGTTCGGGTTCACAGTGGTCATGGTGAGCATTGAGGCAATTAGTCTCTCAAGGTAGCCTAATAGTTGAGAAAGTTAACTGAGACTTGACTTATTGGTGAACGACCTCGAAATGCGGATTTTATGGCTCGGATAGCTTCGTTAGGTGATTTGGCACTTAGGAGTGTGTTCAAAATATTTTGTGATGTCGGAGTAGAATTAGGCTTGAATTGGCGAAAGTTAGTTTTTGGTAATTTTCGGTCGGCAGTGGAAAATAGGCTATCGAGGTCGGAAGTTGGAACAGGTTCTTAATGTCATTTCGGATATGTTTGCAAAATGTCAGGTCAATCAGAGGTGTTTTGGTTGGTTTCGGCGTAGTTGGCAAAATTTGGAAGTTTCAAAGTTCATTGGCTTGAATTTGATGCTATTTTGGTGTTGTTGCGTTGTTTTTGTGTTTCGCAGGCTCGACTAAGTTTGAATAATGTGATGGGATATGTTTGGTACGTTTGGTAGAGGTCACGAGGGCCTCGGGTGTGTTTCAGGTGGTTAACGGACCAACTTTTTGCTTGAAATCTGGGAAGATTTCTTCTGGTGTGAGGTTCTGGTTTCCTTCTACGCGATCGCGTGAGGATGTTTGCGATCGTGTAGGGTAAAATAGCGAGGCAGGATTTTTTGTTATACGCGATTGCGTGGTGTAGGTCGCGATCGTGTTGTTTAGGTCGCGATTGCGTGAGTATGAGGTAGTTGGTCAGTGTGATCACGTGGTGTTGGTTGCGTTCGTGTAGAGTTAAGAGGCGCGTGAGTGAGTTGAGCCATTGTTCTTCGCGATCGCGTAGAGTGGTTTGCGATCACATGGGTTTATGTCCTGATGAATCGCGATCGCGTGTGGATATCTGCGATCACGTTGGGTAAATTGATGGGGCAGCCGATTTGTTCTTCGCGATCCCATGGGAGCTTCCGCGATCGCAGTGAAGAAAAGGCCTGGGCAGTCAAATTTAAGTTCTATTTCGGGGGTTCTTGGCCATAACTTATTTTTCCATTTGAGAGCTCGGGAGAAGGGCATTTTGGACGAGCTTTTAAGTATGGTTCTTGTGGTAAGTGTTCTTCAACTATCTTTGATTCAATTTCATGAATTCGTCTTGATTTTCACCATGCAATTTGAGGAATTAAACCAAAAATTGGGGAAGAAGGGTGCATCGGAATGTGATTTTTCTTTTGAGGATTTGAGTGGGCAATTGTGGTCCGATTTTAGTGTTCTTGGTATGTATAGTCTCGTGGGAGGATAAGGATTCTTGTGATGTAAAAATTATCGAATTCCGAGACGTGGGCCTGGAGCTCGGGTTTGGCCGAATTTCGAGATTTTTGTATAAATTGATGATTTTCGATTGGGTGTGTTCCTTGAGTATATGTTAATGATGTTGAACTGGTTTTGGCTAGATTCGGAGCAATCGGGATCCAATTTGAGGGGCATGAGCATAGCGGACTAGTGTTGTGGCCCGGTAGGGGTAAGTAATGGTTATAAATCTTGTCCTGAGGGTATGGAACCCCGGACTACATATTTCTCACTGATTTTAGAAACACGCACATGTCGGATGACGAGTATGTGGAGCGTACTGATTTTTGGATTGGACTAGGTCCTCTCCTCGACAACTAGTGGGTTGCATATTTACTCAAAACCTTATGTTAAATTATGTAAAAAGATTTGTGAAATATTTGGGCTATAAGCTGTGTTTGGGGCCTCGTGCCGATCTGTTTAGACCCCTTGGGGGCTCTTACAGCTGTTTTCCTCACTATTTGTTGATGATTTTACCCATCATCATTGTGCATACTATTTTTCTAAACTCAGCATGATTTACACCACTTTGAGATTTAAACTGATGTTTTGGGTCGAGTACCCTATTTTACTGATTCGCCTGAGGGGCCTTTCGAGTGGTTCTGCTAAGTGTGGCCGAGGGCCAGAGTGATGGTGTGGTGCTGAGTGCGGCCGAGGGCATGATTGTGAGGATATGATACGCCACGAGGTAGCTTGATATTAACGCTTGGGCTGAAGGAGCCCCTCTGGAGTCTGTACACACCCCAGTGAGCGCACCGAGTGCCGAGTGACGAGTGATGGGAGGCCGAGTGACGTGTGATTGGGAGGCATGAGTGATTGTGAGGTGCTTAGTGACTGTGAGGCATGCCCGAGGGGCTGATTCCATACATGTTTTGGCCGAGGGGCTACTTATGATTTACTACTTTCATTTGCATACTAAATCTTTCGGTTTGAAGTTGTTAAACATATGCATTCATTAAAGGATCTTTCTGAAGTTGATTTTAAGGCATGATGATTTCACATATCTATGTTATACTGTTGGAAAGAAAGGTGGTGCCTCTTGTGATTTGATGACATTGATTTGATGTGTTTCTTGCTGCTCAGACCTGATTTATTCATTACTACTGAGTTGGCATACTCACATTACTCCCTGCACCTTGTGTGCAGATTCAGGTGTTAGGGCAGGGTGAGCTGTCTATCTGTTCCAGAGATTCTCGGAGGTTTGCGAGGTAGCTGCATGCGTCCGCAGTCCTACTCCCTCTCTTGTTTAATATTGTAGAATTTATTTCCATAGAGTTGTATAATTATGTAGATGCTCATGATCAGTGACTCCAGGTTCTCGGGGGTTGTATTTAAATGGTCAGTATAGATTTATCTATTTTATAAATGTTTAAAGGAAACTTTTATGGGTAATCAATATAGTAAAGATGTAAAAAGGGAAGCTTATTATGATTTGAGTTGGGTTTTGGCTGGCCTAGTTCCATGATAGGCGCCATCACGACTGACCTGGATTTGGGGTCGTAACAGGAGGAGACTCTGCTGGCTGCAGATCGTAACCTGAAATGCAGCTCGCGACAAGTCCCCTGTCATCCATGCATCTATGCCCAAAAGACCACCAGATATAAAAGTACCAGCACAAAAATGCGCAGCAACTGTAGTATGAGCACGTAAATCCGCATGTACCAGTAAGTATCTAGCCTAACCTCGGAGGAGTAGTGACGAGGGGTCGACATCGACACTCACTAGTGGCCCAATAATATCAGGTATAGTAAGAGGTGAACAAATATGAGGCAGAGTAAATAAGTGAAATAAACAAGTGCAAATATGTGGTTCCATTATCCTCCTTACAATAAACTCAAGCTCTTAAGTAGAAAATTCCTCCTTAAACGGAGCGCGCGCGCGCACACACACACACACACACACACACACACACACACACACACACACACACATATATATATATATATATATATATATGTATGTATGTATGTATAATGGACCTCACCAAATAGGTTGTTATTAGTCGAATCAGGGAATAACTCACAGATACTCTGACTTCTGGCCAAATATTACGCACCATTCCATGAGGATATTTTTATACAAATGCCTAGGCATACGAACCAATCCAACATAAATATTTAAATTGCTCACTGTCGAGGGTCGACTGACATGAACTATAGATGCGACTATTAAACTGCCGAGGCGAACGACCCTCTCCCATGAATACATAAATCATACCGAGGCGAACGGCCCGATCCAATTAGAATAAAAATTTTAAACGGGTCTTTGACTCCCACTCATGAATGAACATGTGAGTTATAATTTTTAAGGAATTTATTCGATTACAACGCATAATGCGCGAGAAATCCATAGGAGGGACACCATTATTTCGTGGAAAATCACTAAACTCGTGAAAACTCTACAATAGGAAGTCTATCACTCTACACATATCTAGTCTCAAGTCATAATGCGAAATAAAATAATTAAACGAGCAACGATATACCCTATAGTACAAGTATGATATGATGTGAACCTAAGTCCACCCAGACAATAACAAGAATCTAACTATGTACGGACTCTCGTCACCTCGTGTGTATGAAATCCCCGAAACAACTTGAACACATTAAATATATCACCTAGGGGTAGTTTCCCTCTTATAGATTTAGAGAGGAGACTTACCTCGCTCCGAAATTTCATAACCGGCTCCAAAGCCCTCTAACACCTCAAACCAATATCCACCGCTCCAAAACTAGTCAAACAATGTGCAAACCAATAAAAATTTACTCTAATACTCACAGCCAATCAATTTAGACAAATTCCCAACTTCGCTCGAAAGGCTGATAAAGCAACCCTCGGGCCCATGTGCCCGGATTCCAAAAATTAGTAGAGGTGTTCAAACCGAATCGAAAAATCGAATCAAATCGAAAAGTCAAACCAAATCGATTAAAAACCCGATTAGGTTTGGTTTGATTTAGTTTAGCATTGAGTAAAAAAATTCGAACCAAACTGACATATAAATATATAATTTTTAATATACTTTTAAACTTTATGTAGAAACTTCTATTAAAAAATATCTAAAAATATTTAGGATCCTCTCATGAGATGTAATATTTCATAGAAATGTGAAGTGCATTTATTTTTATTTGCTTTAAATAATAGGTTGTATCACTTTATCATCAAGTGTTATTGGAATGCATCAATCATCTTTTTGTTCTTCCATATTCATATGTCAAGGTTTCTTATATCTTTTTCGAAATTGAAATCGTACAACAACAATAACAAACTCAGTATATTCCTGCACGCATTTTCAAATTTGAAATGGTATTTCGATAATTTAAATTAAATAGAATATATCATTATTTTAGTATCATGTTAATTTTAGTATTTAATTATTAAATTCGGTTCACCTTGAAATGTTGCATCAATACAAAAATTAGTGTAAGATGACGAAGAAACTAACTATCGTGTGTTACGAAAAACATTCTCCCATAAGAATAGGTTAATATAGATCTTATGTTTGTCATTTTTAATAAATATATATTCACTTATTAAACCTTTATCTATAACTTTAACAAAGTAAGATTGAAATAATATTTATGCAACAAAAAAATCCGAAAAACTGAACCAATCCGAAACAATATAGTTGGTTCGATTTTGACAAAATCGAACTAATCTTGTCCTTGTATACCTCTAGTAACTAACATTTTAAAATTTATTATTACTAAATATAAAATAATATTACTCTTTTAAAATTGACTAAGAAGGAAAGTATATCACATAAAATGTGACGGATAAATACATTGTAGTATATGAAGCCAGACTTCACTTGTCAACAGATTATGACACAGCATAGTTTGATGCATTTATTTTATTGTGACAGCATTGATGTGTAATTGTAAAGTCATATTTTTAAATATATTAATTGAGGGTGCCCAAGGCTATCTATAGTAGCGGCGGCAACGTAAGGGACGGGACGTATTTCATATATTTTTATCGGGGGAACTAATTGTTTCTTGGTAATTTAGAGGGTGCAAAGAATAATGGCATTTCCTACGTAATAGCCACGTTCTGGCAGTTTCATTAATTGGAATAATAAAAATAGTCAAAACACGTGTTATAGGGGTAGCTTACTATTATTGTAAAGTAAATCTTGAGAGAAGATAAACCAAACCTTTCTTCGCGGGGATGTCACACAGTTTTTACAAAAAGAATGTGCTTACATTTGAACTGTTTGACCTTTTGTTAATGCACGATGGATTAAAATATGTTTCTAAATGTTGTGGGGTTAAACTAAAGGTAAGTAAATCATATAAAAATTATCCTATGTATATTACCGTCTTAAATATGTCCTGTCGTTTCTAAAAGGAAGTGACGTTACGAGTAATACGGGTATATTGTGAGAATTAAAAATATGGTATTAACAAACTAAAAAGAAAAGTAAAATACATAAATAAATAAAAATGGATTTAAGCATATTCCTGTAAAATATTTCTAATTTACGTTCAGTAGCTTTTCATTCTCGTTTTTTCCTTATATTGTTCCTTTCTCCGCACAAAATATCATAAAGAATTCTTAAGTGAACTTTCTCAATAGCGCAAAGATTCTTTACTATTGCTAATGGGCAAAACAATACAAATTAAGCTTGCAGTTCAATCATACAGAGTCAGTCAAGTTATATTTATCATTTGTTATACTTTAAATTCAATCATACTCTTAAAATTAGTGAACCGTCACATTTTTTTGTTGTTGTCATTAATGGAGCTTTAGCATGAAAGGAGTGAAATTCATAAGTTAAAATACGTCGAGAAAAAAGGTCCAAATATACTCACTCACTCTAATTATGTATTTAAAAAATAAAATAAAATGGGAGCTCCACTAAGGGTCAAAATTAAACGAGACTTTTTAAAAATAATACGGGGGTAAAATTAGACCCAAAGCATAAGAACGGATAAAATTATTCAATTTCAAATCGTACAGGACAAAATTTAACCATTTTCTCTTTAACAAATGTGCAGCCTCAGAGTTAACTTATGAAAGTTTTTTTTATCCATATTCGAGAAAATACAAATTTTAAGAAGTTAAGTTGTTTGGCAATGCTTTTTGGAAGAAACAGGCTATAAGACAACATATTTTCTAATCTAATAGTTCAATAATCTAGTTAGAATTAGATTGAAAATATTTAGAAAGGCATTCAAAGAATTGAAAAAGATCTTACAATACCGAAGTTATAAACAAGAATTATTCAGGTTCTAATGCAGACAAAATTATGATAAAAGGAGCAACAAATCTAATTGCCTACTATTTTCAATCGTAATTACATTACATACTTTAAAATAGTACATAATATAAACTTTGAGATATGGATATGGTGATTGATAAAAATTGACAACATATGATTGCTAAAATCTCGTTTTTCACTAAAATAAATATATAACTATTTATATTATCCCGACCCAAAATCCATTAAAGATTATGATCGCGCCTAACACTTTGAAATCATAATTTCCTCCGATTAAAATGTAATAGGTGAAATTTACAATGTAAATGGCAATATTTTTACAACTTTAATACAGAACAACCCAAAACCATTCCAAATATCCGGTATCATGAGTGCATGAGCATCAACTAGGAAGTAAATAAAATACAACACCTGTCCATAATACAAAATTAGACAGTAAAAAAAAAATGCAAATAACTCTGGATGAAACTCTGCTGGTTGCGGATCGTAACCTAAAATGCAGCTCACAGCAAGTCCCTGCGTCATCCATGCCTTCGTGCCCAAAGGACCACCGGATATAAAAGTACCTGCACAAAAATGTGCAGCAAGTGTATTATGAGTACGTAAATTTACATGTACCAGTAAGTATCTAGCCTAACCTCGGAGGAGTAGTGACGAGAGGTCGACATCGACGCTCACTAGTGACCCAATAATATCAGGTACAGTAAGAGGTGAACAAATATGAGTGTCACGACCCAAATTCCCTCCGTTGGGTATCGTGATGACACCTAGTCTTAGGGACTAGGTAAGCGTAGAAGTTACTGAATAACAATCAAAATAAAAGAAAAACTAACAGTCTTGAAATAGAATCTCAACAAAATATACAAACTTTTCCAAAACCGGTAGTACAAGTCATAAGCTCTACGACTCTTGTACAACTTCTAAGTACAACTGTTTGGGAATAAATACAACAATGTATGAATAATAAATACAAAGAAGGTGACTCCGAAGCTTGCGAATGCAGCAGCAGGTTACCTTGAGTCTCCTCGGCAATCATCCACACAACTACTACAAAATATACCTGAATTTGCACACAAAATGTGCAGAAGTGTAGTATGAGCACACCACACCGGTGCCTAGTAAGTATCAAGATTAACCTCGGTGGAGTAGTGATGAGGACTAGTCAAGACACTGCTGGTCTACAAAATAAATAACATGAATATAGAAATGACCGAACGTTACATCTATCTAAGACTTCTCGGAATAATTCACAATAATGACAATATAAAGCGGTAGGAAATTACAGAAATCAATCACGAAACAACACAAAAATACACAGAAAGATGGACAACAAAACAAGCCGAATCGAAGAGAAACACAATACAATAGAGAACACCGATATCTCAACTCTACGTCGGTTTGTTCACAACGGCCTTAGCCATTAAAATCCATAACTGGTAGAAATCGTTAAACAACAGTTCATATGAAAAACTTTTGCAAATAAAATTATTTTAGTATGGAAGAGTTTACTTGAAAACATACTTTCTCCAAAAGCAGATACAAGTATAATTAATAGAGAAAATTACGTAAAACATAGTTTCTTTCACAATACGAAGCTTTCCAAAGAGGCTTTCCCAATAAATGACTTCCAAATATCATTTTAGGCAAGACTAGTGCTTTTCAAATATACCTTCGATGTAAAAGTCATTCAAATATAATCATTTCAAAACCATTGCTTTTTCAATAATAATTTTCAATAAAATCCCTTGATCAAAATCTCCTCAAGATTTATCCACCGGAACTCAGTCCGTAACTCAGAAATTTCCATGCAGTACAGGAGGAATATCAAATCTTGCCAATAAATACAGTGAATAGAAAACAGGAACAACAGAAATAATAATGCATAAATACGACACAAAATGTCCCCTCGTGCTAGATAACGTAAACACGACACAGAATGTTCCCTCGTGCTAAATAACATAAAACGGCACGGAATGTCCCCTCGTGCTAAATAACATAAATATGACACATAATGTCCCCTCGTGCTAACATAATATAACATGTAACGACATGTCCTCTCATGCTAACATAACATAAACATGGCACAGAATGTCCCCTCGTGCTAAATAACATAAACATGGCACGGAATGTCCCCTCGTGCTAAATAACATAAACATGGCACGGCATGTCCCCTCGTGCTAACATAACATAAACATGACACAGAATGTCCCCTCGTGCTAAATAACATAAACATGGCACTACATGTCCCCTCGTGCTAACATAACATAAACATGGCACGGCATGTCCCCTCGTGCTTACATAACATAAACAACAATTTAACAAGGGAAATCAACAATAAGAACCATAAATCACAACATCCCGGCAAGGGAGTCGACGACGCAAACAGTATCATCAACAGTATAAACAACAATAGAAATCATACCATCCCGACAGGGAGTCAACAAGGCAAACAACATCATCAATAACGGAATAATAAGAGAAATCACACAATCCCGGCAAGGGAAACAACTATAACCAATCTCACCTAAACAGTTAACTTTACGGAATAAACTCAACTTCAACAAAGTCTCAGTAATAGGCAACATCAAGGAAAAACCAATAAAATAAATGTTTAACAATTAGACCTAAGTAGAACTTAAGGGAATAGTCATATAAATCACAATGTAAGACTCACGGGCATGCTTGACTCCAACGAATAGATGTTCCAACTACGGCTAGTCGACTATAAGGCTAGATGACACTAATTATAGTCAATTAGGCAAGCTAGGAAGAAAATATAGGATGATGATAAGAGAAGTAGAATATTCAGTTAATTCAAGTAAAGTCGAATAGCCAACGAAGGAATCCAAAAGACAAGTAATTCTAATTTAAACATGAAGGGATGAAATTAACAACCAAGGATTCGAATGTAATAATTACAAATCATACACAGGTAATATAAGAACCTACGAATCCTAAAAGGCCAATCTAATTGCAAATAATTCCGAGTACACACTCGTCACCTCGCTTACTCGGACTACAATCAACAAGGAAGACTCAATCCTAAGGGGTAGTTCCCCCACACAAGGTTAGGCAAGATATTTACCTCAAAGACGACAATCCGGTACTCAAAAATAGACTTCTCGAGCGGAAAGACCTCCGAACGGCTCACAATCAACTAAAACAACTTCAAAATACACATAAAACATATAAGGAACTATTCCGAATAATAAAGTCTCAATCTTTACAAAATTATAAAAATCGACCCCAGTGCCCGCACCTCGGAACCCCACAAACTTTACAAATTCCGATTACCCATTCCGATATGAGTTGACCCATACTAAATTTATTCAATTCCGATAACATTTGGTCTTTCAAATCATGAATTTACATCTTAGAAGTGTTCTTTCAAAACCCACAATTCCCTCAACCCAAAGACAAATTAAATGATAAAAACAAGAACTAATACATGAAATATATTTAATTCTAGTGGAAGAACACTTACCCATTCGATTTGTGTGAAAAACCCTCAAAGTATCGCCCAAAACCGAGGTCTGGAAGTCAAAATATGTTAAAAATGGTGAAACCCCGATTTTTGGAAGTTTATATTCTGCCCAGTGATTTAAAGCATTGCGATCGCTGATAAAACAATGCGATCGCATAGAAGAAAAGCTTCCACTGACCAAACATGCAATGCGATCGCGGATAACGCATTGCAATCGCACAGGACCACTGACCCCACCCTATGCGATCGCGAACCAGCTAATGCGGTCGCACATTACACTACTAGCCCCCCCTGCTCTCCAATACACCTATGCGGTCGCAGCCCTGCCTATGCGATCGCATAGAGTGGTAGAATCCCTCCTCTCACACTATGCTATGTGATCGTGGAACTACATATGCGATCGCATAGTATTAGACACCAGAAATAGCCTCCAACACCAGATTTTCCTACGTTTTTGTACCCCGACACCTACTCGAAACTCACCCGAGGCCTCGGAGCTCAAAACCAAATATGCACACAACCATAAAAACGTTCTATGGACTTATTCGTGTAATAAAACCACCAAAATAACATCAAAAATAGCGAATTAAACCTAAAATCAATGAAATATGACAAAACCTCTTAAAACATCAATTTTTGCATTTAAGGTCCGAATCATGCCAAACAAAGTCCATTTCATACCAAATTTTCACAGATAACACATATAAAACTTATCGAACCTGTATCGGGTTCCGGAACCAAGATACGGGTCCGATATCATAGGTTTCAGCTCAAATTCCATTTTCAAAATCCCTTATATTTTTTAGAAAACAATTTCTTTTAAAAATTCATTTCTCGGACTTGGGACCTCCGTATTCGATTTCGGGCATACGCCCAAGTCCCATATTTTCCTACGGACCCTCTGGGACCGTCAAATCACAGGTCCGGGTCTGTTTACCAAAAATATTGATCGAACAAATTTATTCAAATTAACACAAAAATTATCATTTTTATCAGTTTTTCACATAAAGGCTTCCCAGCTACACGCCCGGGATGCGCACGCAAATTAGGGTGAGATAGAAGGAGGTTTTCACGATCTCGAAACATAGAATTAGCTAAAAATATACGAGATGAACTTTTGGGTCATCACAATGAGGCAGAGTAAATAAGTGAAATAAACAAGTGGAAATATGCGGTACCATTATCCTCCTTACAATAAACTCAAGCTCTTAAGTAGAAAATTCCTCCTCAACCGGAGTCAGAGGCAGATCCAGGATTTAAACTCTATGGGTTCAACTATAAAGTTTTTAGCATTGAACTCATTATGTTTTTAAAGTTATGGGTTCATATTTATTATTTTTACAATTTTAAGGAACTTTTACACATAAAATTTTACTCCGCGTCAAAAGTTATGGGTTCAATTAAAAGCGACGCTAACCCTCTACACCCGCCCCTCACCGAAGCATATATATATATATATATATATATTTATATGTATGTATAATGGACCTCACCAAATAGGTTGTTATTATTCAAATAAGGGAATAACTCACAGATACTCTGACTTCTGGCCAAATATTACACACGATTCCATGAGAATATTTTTATAGAAATGCCGAGGCGTATGACCCGATCCAGCATAAATATTTAAATTGTGCACTGCCGAGGGTCGAACTCCACGAACCATAGATGAATCTATTAAACTACCGAGGGGAACGATCCGCTCCCAAGAGAGTGTGGTACATAAATCCTGCCGAGGCGAACGACCCGATTCCATTAGAATGAGAAGTTTAAACAGGTCTTTGACCCCCACTCACGAATGAACGTGTGAGTTCTAGTTTATAATAAAATTTATTCGATGACAAGGCATAATGCGCGAGAAATCCATAAGAAGAACACCATTATTCCGTGGCATATCATAAAGCTCGCGAAAACTCTATAATAGCAAGTCTACCACTCTACGCATATCTAGTCTCAAGTCAGTGTGCGTAGTCCCCGGAACAAGTTGCACACATTAAATATGTCACCTAGGGGTAGTTTCCCCCTCACATAGTTAGACAGGAGACTTACCTCGCTTCGAAATTCCATAACCGGCTCCAAATCCCTCTAACACCTCAAATCGATGCCCGCCGCTCCTAAACTAGTCAAACAATGTGCAAACAAATAAGAATATACTCAAATATTCATAACAAATAAATTCAGACAAAATTTCCAACTCCCTCGAAAAGCCGATAAAGCAACCCTCGGTCCTATGTGTCCAGATTCCAAAAATTTTCGAAGATAAACATTACCCATAACATTACGAACTCAAGTATATAATTTATTCTCAATTCCATGCCCAAATTCATGGTCAAAATCCAAAAATACCAATTTCTTGGTTTCAACCAAAACCCCAAATTTCCAATAATTTTTCATGAATTTCCATGTTAATATATATATATAATCCATGTATTTAACTTGCGATAGATGGGAATCACTTACCTTGAAATAGATGATGAAGATACTGCCCAGGCGACCCTTCTTCGAGTTCGCGATCCCCCATCGTGTTCGCGATGAACAAAATACTCAAAAATCATTTCCAAACTCTTCTCAAACAGCCTCTAGTATAATGGTCATAACATTTTGTACACAACTCCAAATTTCAAATGATTTGATTTTTCAAAACTAGACACAAAGGAATACAACTTTCATTTTTGGATCATCTCTAAATTCTTTATAGATTGCGAGATATAAGCTTCCAAGATCGGACGACGGACAACAAAATTTCCATCTTCGCGAACGCAAAGAACAGTGTCCCAGTAGCAAAATCCTTCTTCACGAACACGAGAGACTGCTCGCAAACGCGAAGAACAACACCAGACATCAGAAAACCAGCATCTAAAGTAGCCCAAAATGATTCGATAACACTCGAAACATACCCGAAATAAACCCAAGGCCCCGGGACCCCAACCAAATATACCAACAAGTCCTAAAATATCATACAAACTTAGCCGAGGCCTCAAATCACACCAAACAACATCGAAGCCATGAATCACACACCTCAGACTTCTACATTTGATGCCGAAACATGTCCAATCACATCCGATTGACGTCAAATTGTGCACACAAGTGATATTTGAGATTACAGACCTACTCCAAATTCCGGAATCGGAATCCGAACCCGATATCAAAAAGTCCACTCCCGGTCAAAGTTCCCAAGAACCTTCAAATTTCAAAGTTTTGCCAAAAGACCCCGTAATGATTTATGGACCTCCAAATCCACATCCGGACGCGCTCTTAAGACCAGAATCAACATACTGAGCTATTCCCACTCCTGGAATACGAAACAGACATCAGTAACATTAAAATACACTTTAACCCAAATTTATGAAATTCATCCAAAATGCTAGCTTTCCATAATAAGAACCGAATTCTCCCCGGTCAATCAAACCCCGATCCGGACATACGCCCAAGTCCAAAATCATCATACGAACATAATAGAACTTTCAAATTCCAATTACGAGGTCATTTACTCAAAAGTCAAACCTTAGTCAACTCTTCCCACTTAAAGATTCTAAAATGAGAATTTTCTTTCCAAATTAACTCCGAACTTCCCAAACTTCAGTTCCGACCACACGTACAAATCATAATACCTAAAGTGAAGCTACCCAAGGCCTCAAACCACGGTACGACACGCTAGAGCTCAAAACAACCGCTCGGGTCGTTACATTCTCTCCTACTTAAACATATATTCGTCCTCAAATGTGCTAAGAACTGCTCTAGAGTTGTCCGAAATCATTGTTTAACATCTCGTGCACCTACCAGTTGCTACCACAACCCAGTTGAGCACATTAGCTCGAGCAAGCCTGAAAATCCTCCCTTTTATCTAGTCAAATAAGCCTTAGGGCCAAATTCCAACATCTGAAATTCTCTACTAGGTCTGTTTCCAACATACGAACACTGTATCCATCACTACACGATGTACCAATACATGATTGTATACTCTTACCCAATTCACACCATGCACCACATTATTCACGTGACAATAATGACATTCCCTGACAACAATAACCAAAATCCCATGAATTTGATGCCCACAACACACCTCATGAAACATATAAGTCTCGTTCCAGCTCTCACAATACTGCCATGGCAGAAGAGATGTGTAGAAACTCATAGCCATCTTCCGAATAACAAATCATGGGGTCTCTTCTTCCGACAAGAACCATTACCTCATTCTGGACTGAATATTGATATTTACTCTTTAATGTGCCTCATATAAATCTGATCGCACTGATCCCAGGTCTAATAATCTTGTCTCACCAAGTACAAGCTGCACAGGCAATAAGCCACCTCAGACACCTCCAAAAGTCTCATATGATTCCACAATGTGCCAACAAGCTACAAACTCGAATGTGATACATAAGAAAACGAACTCTGGAAAGAATTACTCAACCCACGTAACTAATTTAAACAACTGAAAAGATGTTATGAACCTTCTTCAGAAAATGAGAAGCAAAACACATAATAATAGATATGGGAACTGTACTCAACATCACATTGTTGTGATGAGGAATTAAGTCGCACGATGAGGAATCAAAAAGGAAGTGCTCCTAACAGACTCGTAGCCTCTCGAAGATAAGCATAGACGTCTCCGTACTGATCTGCAAGACTCTACTAGACTTGATCATGCCTCGTGAGACCTAAGTGAACCTAGTACTCTGATACCATGTTGTCATGACCCAAAATCTATTAAAGGTCGTGATGGCGCCTAACACTGTTGTCAGGCAATGCTAACAATTAAATAATTAAATTCATTACTCATTTTAGTACTTTTGAAATCACAATTTCCTCTGATAAAAATGCAAGAGATGAAATTTACAAAGTAAATGGAAATATTTTTACAACTTTAATACAGGATACCCAAAAGTATTTCCAAAACCCGGTGTCATGAGTGCATGAGCATCAACTAGGAAGTAAATAAATTTCACCATCTGTCCAGATATAAATTAGACAGGAAAAATATAAGTAACTCTGGAGGAGTCTCTGCTGGCTGCAAATCGTAACCTGAAATGCAGCTCGCGGCAAGTCCCCGCATCATCCATGCCTCTATGCCAAAGGACCACCGGATATAAAGTACCGGCACAAAAATGTGCAGCAAGTGTAGTATGAATACGGAAATCCACATGTACCAGTAAGTATCTAGCCTAACCTCGGAGGAGTAGAGACGAGGGTTCAACATCAACACTTACTTGTCGCCCAATAATATCAGGTATAGTAAGAGGTGAACAAATATAAGGCAGAGTAAATAAGTGAAATAAATAAGTGCAAATATGTGGTAACATTATCCTTCTTACAATAAACTCAAGCTCTTAAGTAGAAAATTCCTCCTCAAACGGAGCATATATATATATATATATATACATATATATGTATATTTATAATGGACCTCACCAAATAGGTTGTTATTATTCGAATCTGTGAGTAACTCGCAGATACTCTGACTTCTGGCCAAAAATTACGCACGATTCCATGAGTATATTTTTATAGAAATGCCAAGGCGTACGACCCGATCCAATATAAATATTTAAGCTGCTCACTGTCGAGGGTCGAATAACATGAACTATAGATGCATCTATAAAACTGCCGAGGCGAACGACCCTCTCCTATGAACGTGTGGTACATAAATCATACCGAGTCGAATGGCCCGATCCAATTAGAATAAGAAGTTTAAACGGGTCTTTGACTCACA
Organism: Nicotiana paniculata; assembly: GCA_005239505.1. NCBI lineage: Eukaryota > Viridiplantae > Streptophyta > Magnoliopsida > Solanales > Solanaceae > Nicotiana > Nicotiana paniculata. Next base: position 45,061 of record ML312644.1, read on the forward strand.
CTCACAAATGAACATGTGAGTTATTATTTTTAAGGAATTTATTCGATGACAACACATAATGCGCCAGAAATCCATAATAGCGACACCATTATTCCGTGGAAAATCACTAAACTCGTGAAAACTCTACAATAGGAAGTCTATCACTCTACGCATATCTAGTCTCAAGTCATAATGTGAAATAAAATAATTAAACGAGCATCGATATTCCCTATAGTACAAGTACGACATGATATGAACCTAAGTCCACCCGGACAATAACATGAATCTAACTACGTACAGACTCTCTTCACCTCGTGCGTACGTAGTCCTCGCAACAACTTGAACACATTAAATATATCACCTAGGGGTAGTTTCCCCCTTATAGAGTTAGAGAGGAGACTTACCTCGCTCCGAAATTCCATAACCGGCTCCAAATCCCTCTAACACCTCAAACCAATGCCCACCACTCCAAAACTAGTCAAACAATGCGCAAACCAATAAAAATATACTCTAATACTCAGAACCAATCAATTTAGACCACTTCCCAACTCCGCTCAAAAAGCTGATAAAGCAACCCACGGTCCCACGTGTCCGGATTCAAAAAATTTTGGAAGATAAACATTTACCCATAACATCACGAACTCAAACATATAATTTATTCTCAATTCCATGCCCAAATTCGTGGTCTCAATCTATAAATACTAATTTCTAGGTTTTCTACTAAAAGCCCAAATTTTTACTATTTTCCATGTTAGTGTGTATGTATGTATATATGTATATACATATATATATATATATGTTATCCAAGAATTTAATTTGTGATAGATGTGAATCTCTTACCTTGACATAGATGATGAAGATGGAGCTCCAAAACCGCCCTTAGGTCGGCTCCCATGGAGGAAATGAGATGAAATGAGCCAAACCCCTTTTTTTGCAAACTTATACACTGCCAGGCGACCCTTCTTCGAGTTTGCGATCCCCCACCGCGTTCGCGATGAAAAAAATTCTTAAAAATCATTTCCAAACTCTTCTCGAACAGGATCTAGTATAATGGTCTTAACTTTTCTACACAACTCCAACTGCCAAATGGTTTGATTTTTCAAATACTAGACACAAAGGGATACAACTTTTAGTTTTGGATCATCTCCAAATTTCTTATATATTGCGAGATATAAGCTTCTATGATCTGACGACGGATAACAAGATTTTCTTCTTCGCGAACGCGAAAAACAGTGTCCCAACAGCAAAATCCTTCTCCACGAACACGAGAGACTCCTCGCAAATGCGAAGAACAACACCAGACATCAGAAAACCAGCATCTAAAGTAGCCCAAAATGATTCGATAACACCCGAAACATACCCGAAACACCGGGACCCCAACCAAATATACCAACAAGTCCTAAAACAGTATAAAAACTTAGTCGAGGCCTCAAATCACCCCAAAAAATATAGAAACATTTAAAACCACACCCAATTCAAGCTCAATGAACTTTAGAACTTCAAACTTCTACATTCGATGCCGAAACCTATCCAATCACATCCGATTGACCTCAAATTTTGCACACAAGTCATATTTGATATTAAGATCTACTCCAACTTATGGAATCGGAATCCGAACCCGATACCAGAAAGTCCACTCTCGGTTAAACTTCCTAATAACCGTCGAATTTCAAAGTTTCGCCAAATGACCCCGTAATGACCTACAGACCTCCAAATCCACATCCGGACGCGCTTCTAAGACCAAAATCACCATAATGAGCTATTCCCACTCTCAGAATCCCAAACGGACATCGATAACATTAAAATACACTTCAACCCAAATTTATGAAATTCTTCCAAGATGCTAGCTTTCCATAATAAGCATCAAAATGCTCCCGGGTCACCCCACACCCAATCCGGACATACGCCCAAGTCCGAAATCATCATACAAACATAATAGAACTTTCAAATCCTAATCGAGGTCATTTATTCAAAAGTCAAACCTTAGTCAATATTCTACCTTAAAGATTCCAAAATGAGAATTTTCTTTCCAAAATCAACTTTGAACTTCCCGAAATTCAATTCCGACCAAACGTACAAGTCATAATACCTGAAGTGAAGCTACCTAAGGCCTCAAACCGCGGTACGACATGCTAGACCTCAAAACGACAGGTCGGGTCGTTACATTCTCTCCTACTTAAACATATGTTCGGCCTCAAATGTGGTAAGAACTGCTCTGGAGTTGTCCAAAATCATCGTTTAACACCTCGTGCACCTACCCGTGCTACATTAGCTCGAGAAAACCTGAAAAATCCTCCCTTGTATCTAGTCAAATAAGCCTTAGGGCCAAATTACAACATCTGAAATTCTCTACCAGGTTTGTTTCAAACATACGAACACCGTATCCATCACTACACGATGTACCAATACATGATTGTATACTCTTACTGAATTCACACCATGCACCACATTATTCACGTGACAATAATGACATTCCCTGACAAAAATAGCCGAAATCCCATGAATTTGATGCCCAAAACACACCTTATGAAGCATATAAGTCCTGTTCCATCTCTCGCAATTCTTCCACGACAGAAGAGATGTGTAGAAACTCATAGCCACCTTCCGAATCAAATGGGTTCTCTCCTCCCGACAAGAACCATTACCTCATTTTGGACTGAATATTGATATTTACTCTTTAATGTGCCTCATATAAATCTAATCACACTGATCCAAGGTCCAATAATCTCGTCTCACCCAGTACAAGCTGCTCAGGCAATAAGCCACCTCAGACACTGACAAAGTCTCATATGATGCCACAATGTGCCAACAAGCTACAAACTCGAATGTGATACATAAGAAAACGAACTCTGGAAAGAATTACTCAACCCATGTAACTAATTTAAACAATTGAAAAGATGTTCTGAACCTTTCTAAAAAAAAGCAAAATACATAATAATAGATATGGGAACTGTACTCAACATCACACTGTTGCGGCGTGCAACCTGATCCATACATGATACCTGTTTACCTTGAAAATAATTTTTACAATTATATTTGATTTGTGGTTCTAAGAATATGTGATCCATTATAATACTAGTTGATTATTGGGAAGTGACAAGTGCAAGTAATGAAAATGAGATAAGCAAACCAAAGTTATCACAAGGCTGGTCTTCGAACTAACTGGAACATGGGGCCTCGAGGTCTAGCTAGGGTGGTAAGTAATGAGCAATCAACAAAGATATAGCGATATTTTGGGGCCTCAGGGATAGCCTTTAGCGGCTGATGATGAGCAATGATGAAGAATAATAAATGAAGATAATAAATGAAGAACACTAAGTAAGGAGCAATAAATCTGAGAGATAATGTTGAATAAAGAGAGCAGAGAATGTTCCATTGTATTGAATGTATGTTTTCAATCGTCCGTTACAAAATGACAGGGGTCCCCTTTATATAGTCGGGGGAATACCAACATAGTACATGTATAATTAATGCAGAAAAATACTATCGGTACAACTATATAACGGCTCAGTACAGACTTGTAATATTCTTGCAGGCCTGGTCAACTTTAACAATGTGTCCTTGGGAATTTCCCGCCTTTTCATGATGATAATCGATTCATACTGCTACGAGGTGGACCACAGCGAACCTCCAATATGATCCCTCGAGGGGTGTCCCTCAGGGTTAAACTTTAAATTCCGCAACGATCTTCTCGAGGCCAATCGTGGAGTGCCACAGTGTTCTAAAAATCAGACTCCCAGATTTTTGGCCGTATACATATAGTCACCGCATTTTTTAGAATGAAATGATAAGAAACGACCTTGAATTCTTGCCTCTTCGATATCCTTGCTGTGACGTCTTCCACATGAGGTCATTAAATGATGTGACAGAAAGTTGTACAGGGGTCTTTGCCAACACGGTTCTCGAAAAGCTCACGAACCGCCATTGACCGCCTTTTCAACTTCTCCAATATGCTTAGATGACTTCTATAAATACTTCACTTCTTTGCCTTTTACATTTTTACAGCATCTTAAAATCTTCAAATCTTCATCAACAGTATTCCGTTTTCACCCATTTTCTTCGTTCATTTCTGTATCTGCTCTCTCTTCTTGCGTTAAAAATTTATCATGGAAAAAACATCTAAGACGTTACCTCAAAGAAAGGAAGCCCCTTCCTCGTCACGCTCGTCCAAGAGCAAAACAACATCAGCTCCCCGTATTGAGGAGTGTATTCTTGGGCCCCTCGAGACATCTTTCGACTTTAAAATTGATAAACCCTCTTAGGTACCGGGCTGATTTGAGCCCATCTCCCGGTACATTAGTCTAGTGACCGATGTGAAGAAGGTAAAAATAGACTGCCGTTGGGGGGAGGCGGTGCAGGTGGAAATCCTTTCACCGGCAGAGGAAACAACTATATGCAAAGATGGTTTCCTCAGCATGTATACGTATCCTTTTACCTTAGGTCCCGTAGATTCTCCTTCCCCCTCAATAGACCCCGTGACCCTTGATTTTATCCGACAATATCGAGTGACGCTTGGTCAAATTTATCCTTCTTTTTGTAGAATCATCTATTTGATTATATATTTCTCTAACATGGTCGAGGGGATGCCTTTCACCCTCGATCATATGATTAGATTGTATAGACCTCATCTCTATCGAATGGGCCTAGTGAAACTGCAAAATCGCTCCACCAAAGCATTTTTTGCCACCATCAATGAAGCTAAGGACTGGGGGTGGATGAGCAGCTTCGTTCGAGTCAGGACCTCGGACCTCATTCCTGCCAAGAAGATGCCATTCCCGGAGTAAAAGAATATGAGACGTAAGTGTCGTTACCCCGAGCATATTTTATAATCTGAATGCCCTTTTTCACCCTTTTGAATTAATTCATTTCTTTCTTGAATTGTTTACCTTTTGGTTACACAGCCACCGTGTGGTTTCTGACGCGGTCAAGGACCTCCCAAGATGGGTTAAGCTCTTACACTCCACCTCCTCATATGACAAGCGCATTTGGCGTGAATTGTGCCAAAACTCGATGGGAGGCCAAAAATCATGGTACCGCCCTCACCACCGTCACTTCTAAATTCTTCATAAATAGATTTCTTGGCAGTATGTTTGATATTCTTTGCTTGTGAAGGAAGGAAGCCATTTCAATGAGATCGCCTCCTTCTGGCGAAGAGGAGACCCAAAAACCAGCCACTGGCAAAAAGAGAAACAACACTGGCGGAGTCTATGAAGCCAAAGAGGGCTAAGGCTCGAAAGCCTAGGGCCGATGCAACGGTTCTAATTCCGGCAGATGCTGAGTATATTTTTGCCAAGGATGAAGACGACGATGATTTCCCGCTGGTACTTAAGGAAAAATGAAGCATTGACGCGCCGAAGGTTGCTGGGCAGAAGGTTACCTAGTCAGAGGTGGCCTGATGCGTGGCTAGAATCCATGTTTTTAAGCATTATATACCTTACATTTTATGTGATTTTGTGATAAAAATACACTTTATATGTGCATATGGAGTCTATTTCATGTGTAGGTGAACTGGAGATGGAAGCCGAGCTAAAGGGATGCATAAACGTCAAAAATACGCTCAAGAGTCGAAAAGGAAACACCGGGCGTTTGACCCCTAAAGCCAGGAGGACCCTGGTGTTAGTGGGGCGTTTGGCCCCTAACGCCAGGTCTGCCCTAGCTATAAGGGGGAGTTTGGGTCTTAACTCCTGGGTCCCTGTCCGGTCAATTCCGAGTTTTGAAGGTTTTAAGTGTTTCCCGATTCGAATAGAAGTCTCCTACACGTTTAGGGTTTGTCCCAAACTTATAAATAGACCCAAAAACATAACTTTGAGGGGATGATTGACGGATCGAACATATTTTGGGGGATCGAACATATTTTTAGGAGATTCACGTGGAGGAACACACACCATGCTTGAAGGAGGCTTCTACCTAGTTTTTCTTCGCTTCTCTTCCTTTAGTTTCATAGTTTATTAGTTCTAGAGTTTTGGGTGCTACATGAACGTTGTATTTTGAAGCTTGAATTGTTCTTATTATTTTATCATATTGGTTTATTTATTCAATCTTGCACTTAATTATTTGATTGCTTGATCACCAATTGACTACTATCTACGAATCTAGGATTGAACTCGGGAGAGGGAATTCTAGATTGAATATAAGATTGGGTAGAGCAAGATCTTAACCCTTCAGGGGAGTGGATTTGCGGTTAGGATAAGAATATACCTAATCGCCTTGCTTGGTTATTTTACGGGAATTATTAATGCATTCTTGTTAATCCTAATTTCATAGGAATATAGGCGTTAGGTTAGCTTGAATAAGCGAGTTGTACTTCGGAAGAAGGCTGCGAGCAATATTAACCTCGTCAATCAATAAACCAATAAATTAATTAGAAGATTTAAGTGGAAAACTCAACATGATTTTTTGCTAACCCATTGCTCTAGAATATCGGATCTCATTGAATTCGTATCTAAAATCTCGCCAATTTGTTTCGTTAATTTCATAGTTTACTATTCTAGATTAATTTTAGTTAAATATTCATATTTTAGTATTCTCTTGAATAGATTAATTTTTTGTGTTTAATTTAGTTGATAGTTAATCACAAGTCTCTGTGGGTACGATATCTGGACTTACAATCCTATATTACTTGTCGACCACGTATACTTGCATTTGCGTTTGGGACCAACAAATTTTTGGCGCCGTTGCCGGGGACTTGAATATAGACTAATTTTTAGTTACTTGCTTTAATTTTTTTATTTCATTGAGTCTAACGTCACGTGATTGTTGCTCTAATCTCAGGAACTTCGAGTGAATGCGTAAGGTCATAAGCCAGGATAGACTTGACGGCTTTGACCCTGAACCCGAGAGATCATTTCACAGGAGATTGCGAGAAGCAAGAGATACATCTAATATTCAGGACTTCATCCGATTTATGGTGAACATGTTAGAGGAACAACACATGGTTGTTCAGGAGGTGGCAATGCCCAGTATTGCTAATATCACCTCCAGCATCGTGAAGCCCAGAATCACTGGGCACTTTGAGCTGAAACAGAGCATGATCCAGTTAATTCATGCGAACGGGAAATTTTTGGGTATTCCACACGAGGATCCACAACAACACATTCTGAACTTCTTGGAGATTAGTGATACTTATATTACTAACGGGGTCACGCTAGATTATGTGAGTCTCACGCTTTTCCCATTCTCTATGTTGGGAGAAGCAAAGTGATGGTTAAAGGTAGAACCAGCCAATTCCATTACAACATGGAGTGATTTGGTGAGAAAATTTCTGGTAAGGTTTTTCCCTTCAGGAAAGACTGCAAAGATCAGGAGTGAGATATTCTCCTTTAGACAGAAAACTGGTGAATCTTTATATTCAGCATGGGAAAGGTTTAAGGGGCTGCTAAGAGACTGCCCTCATCATAATCAGACAAACGAGGTGTTAGTTCACACTTCCATTGAAAGACTCCATCCGCAGACAAAAATTATGGTAGATGCAGCAGCTGGAGGTCAGGTGTTGGAGAAGAATTATGATGAAATATTTGCATTACTGAATAAATTCTCCAAAAGCAATCCAGACTGGCAAGGTGAGATGGGGAGAAATATTGTTCAGAAATCAGCAGGGGTTCTTGAACTAGATGTGGTTTCAGCATTGTCAGCTCAGATTTCCACATTGACTAACCAAGTCAATCAGATGAACCTGATCATTAACAAGCAACAATCTCAATCAATGCAACAAGCCCAACCAGTGCAACAGATTTAGGTATTTTGTGAAGTTTGTAGAGAGGGTCATTCAAGTGAGTTATGCCCAGTTAATCAAGAGTCTGTCTGCTTTGTGGGTAACGCTAATAAGGGACAAGCAAATCAATATGGAAACACCTATAACCCCAACTAGAGAAACCACCCAAACTTCTCTTGGGGTGGAATCAAAGCACTTAGAATAATTGCAGGCATCCAACACCTCAACAGCAATACAAACCACCTCAGGCTGAACCATCAACTAGCCTTGAGGAGATTATGAACAGAATGATGACTGACCAACTTGCTTTCAATCAGAAAATAATGTCTGATCACCAAGCCCATACTGTAACAATGAGAAATTTAGAATGTCAAGTAGGGCAACTCGCCAGTTCTCAAAATACCCGACCAACGGGGGCTCTTCCGAGTGACACTGAAGCTAATCCTAAAGCATATGTTAATGCTATATCATTGAGGAATGGGAAGCAATTCGAGAAAGTCCAGCCCAATCAGAGAAAGCAGGTAAATTTTGATGAGATACCAACAACTATTGAATCAACTTCAGACAACCCGAAAGAATCAGATAAGCCAGTAAAAGAGGCGAGTGCTGAGCCACCCCCACCATTTTTTGCAAGGCCACCCCCTCCATTCCCTCAAAGGTTGCAAAAGGTGAAAGATAATGCAGCATACAAAAAGTTTCTTGACCTATTGAAGCAAGTACAAATCAATATTCCACTAGTAGACATTCTGCAGGAGGTACCCAAATATTCTAAATACATCAAGGACATTGTGGCCAATAAACGAAGGCTGACTGAGTTCGAAACAGTGGCACTCATTGAGGAAGTTAGCTCAAGAATTCAAAGCAAGCTACCTCAGAAATTAAAAGATCCGGGTAGTTTTACTATCGAAATCTCAATTGGTAAGCATGCAGTCGGGCGAGCTCTGTGCGATCTTGGGGCAAGTATTAATTTGATGCCACTATCTGTGTTCAAGTAGTTGGGATTGGGTGAACCACGCCCAACAACAGTGATTTTACAATTGGCTGACCGCTCCGTAGCCCATCCCGAGGGAGTAATTGAAGTTGTGCTGGTTCAGGTGGGATCTTTCATATTCCCAGCTGATTTTATTATATTGGACTATGAGCCTGATTTGGAAGTCCCATTTATTTGGGGCATCCATTCCTAGCTACAGGCCGAGCTATTATCGATGTGTGTGAAGGGAAGATGACAATGCGCGTTGGTGATCGAGTGGAGGTGTTTATTGTTTATAAGTCACTCAAGTTACCTGTCCACTATGAAGAACTATCCATGATTTCAATAGTGGAAAGCAAATCGGAGTCAATGGTTCCCTACATGAATCCTATTGACCCTCTTGAGCGAGTGTTGGTTGGGGATGCAGAAGACTGTGAGGATGAAACAAGGGGAGGATGCGATTCTTGTAGAGAAAACACACACAAGATCATTGAGAAGCAAAGGATTATCAGTTTTCTTCATCTTATTCTAGTATTTTCCATTTATGCAAAACTTATGCAATTGTTTAATTCTAGTATGAGTGGCTATACACCCATTGTTCTGGGGTTGTGGTTAGCCATGAATATTTTTATTCGACATTAATTTAACTTTGATTATAATTAATTCAATATATGGTTGTTTCTTAAATTCTACGTTTAGTTGCTTAATTGTCTGGCCAGCAGTTAGATCCTATATACTATCTATGTTATGCTTGGGAAAGCCGTATATAGATTAGAGAAGAATTAAAGAGAGCGCGATCTTAACCCTTCAGGGGAGCAGATTTGTGGTTAGGATAGGAATATACCTAATCACCGTGCTTAATTAAACATCGTAATCTTAGTTCGTTCTAATAGATTAATTTCATAGGAATATAGGCCTTAATCTATTGAGAATAGGCGAGTAGTACTTCGGGAGAAGGCTACAAGAGCAATTATCGATTAATTAGCAACCATGAGTGAATTATATGAAAGGGAGAATTAATTAGAATGCAATACGAATGGTGAATTGATCACGACCCTGGAATATTTGTCTTTACTGAGTACACACAACAATAATTTTATCATTTGATAATTAGTTAGTTCATAGAATTATAGTATAAATAAATGCATTCTTGGATTTTGTTTTGGCTTGATTAAATAACAATTAGAGTGACTCGACAAGTAGTTTACACAAGTCCCTGTGGGTTCGACATTCGATTTAACATTATATTACTTGCTACGACCACGTATACTTGCGTGTGCGTCTGGGACCGACAAATTTTTGGCGCCGTTGCCAGGGACTTAGAAATTAACTATTCTACTAGATTGAATTATTACTTTTGTCTATTTAAGTTCTTATTTATATTTGTTTATTACTTGTATCTTAATTTAATATTTTACTATCTTTCTTGACATGTCATCTTGGCATGATAATTTGTCGAATAGTGGTTATTCTTATTATGACGATCATTGTCCATATTGTGGAGGACCACACATGTGGCAATACTGTCCATCTCAATCTAATGTGTGGAATTTTTGTAATGTGTGTGGTTGTTAAGGTGGTCATTGGGATGGTTGTCCTAATTCTTATTATCCTTCTCAGAGCTTTTATTATAATGTATCTAATAATGTTAATGAGTTTGATAGGAGCAAGAAAGTGGAGGATATGGAAAGCATGGCTAGTATTATGGACTTGATGAGACAAGCAACGGAGCAATAGAACATGATAGCCGAGCAACAAGTTCTTGACGCCTTAGCTATCAAAAGACTCCAGGCTAAAGTGGATGAATTAATGGCCAGTTCCCAAGAAGAACTTCAACTCGACGAAGAGAGCGAGTTCCCACCAGAAGATAATTTTGAAGAAGCAGATATAATGAGCCAATCTTGGCTAGAGGAACAAGCTCAACTAATAAAATCTCATGAGTTTCTTCGTGATGGTCTTTCAAATATGACAGAGCAAATGATAGAAGGAAGAACTGAGCTCAGGCAAGAGATATACCAATTTGGCTTAGATATCCATGACCTGCAGGCTCAATTGAATAAAAAGGTTGAGCTTCCTATTGCCTTACCATCAATATCTGTGGATACTGGCCAGCTTATGGAGCAGAAAGAGGAAATCCAAATATTGGACCAAATTATTAATGATGTCAAGGTTAATGAAGAGTATAAAATAGAGGATGTCAAAAATAATGTAGTTTTTGAATTGGAGCGTATTGCACCTCATTCTAAACAGTTTTCAACATTGTGTTTGGTTGGTGACATTGGAATTGATCCAGTCGAGCATATAGATGAGTCAATGGATGAGGAACAAAATGTTTATATTCTGAAATTTGTGATGGCAAGGAGACAAAATGACATCCCTCACCTAAGGGCCAAGAAGTGCACGATGCGATATCTATTGTTTGGTTCCTTCATTTTTACACCACCACCCCATGAACGTGACAGAAAAATTGATGCAAAATTGGGGACACAATTCATATCCTCAAAGTGGAAGGAAAAGTGGTGAAGTAGCAGAGTCGTGCCACGAATATAAATAAGAAGCTTGTTGGGAGGCAACCCAACCTGTATATCTTTTCATTAATTTTTTTTATTGTCGAGTTTTGTGTTGTTTTTATTTTGCAGAATAGGGGAAGTCTGAGTACCCAGAAGTTGAAGCTGAGAGGCATGTTTGAGCTTAAGTGTGGGGTCATTTCGACTCTAAAGATTGAGAATCATGTCCGAGCTAGACCCGAGGGGGTCTCAGGGAGTATTTCTCACCCTTGTTTTAATATTTTTCTTTGTGATCATGTATCGAGGACTATGCATAACATAAGTATGGGGTGGGGAAACTAATTTCTGAAGTGTCATTGTATAAAATTATTATTTTTTAGAAGAATCTCGGATTTTTCCCAACGATGGATCTGTTGGACAATTTTCTTGAGGGATAAAGTCTGATTTAAAAACGCTAAATTTTTTTTTTAGGATAGGTAGGTCGTATCCCTTGGTTTTTCTTTGGGATCCAATTCTTTTCCAAGGGTGTAACTTGAACCGGGTACTTTAAAGTGTTTTTTATTTTTTTAGAGTATTTAGGAAGAAGCTGAGTAACTGAGAGATACACTATGACATGTTTGATGCCGGAATACTAGGTTATGACATACATTCTACTTTCCCTTATATTTGGTTTGACATGTGATGCCTGAGTAAAAATTAATAGCCTATTTTGTGACACCTTGGATCAGTTGTTTGACTTGTATTCTACATAGTGTGATGTTGCTTAATTCTATCAATTTTGTGTGCTTGCTTGACTTGAGAGTTGAATAAAACCGTTGTGATTGAGTCATGTGCAATGTGTGAGTGAGATTTAGTGATTTTCTATGCTATCCTGTGTAGTCTAGAACTTTCCCCATGTGTTAATCGAAGCGACATTGTAGGTTAAGCTAGTCTAGGAGATGACGTAGGCATTTTCTTGCTTGATTATGGATGTGCTTGTCACATAAGAATTACATTTTCCATTGCTATCCCCTTTGAGCTATTTGACCTTTTCTTTGGTACCCACATTACAAGCCGTATCCTTATTTTGTTCTTAAGTTGAGATTTTTGCACCTTTTCCTCCTAAGGTACTTAGTCGCTAAAAGAAGTAAGGTGAGATATTGGGGATTAACTTTTGAGTGGAGCCATGGAAAGACTTGATAGTGCACTAAGAATTTGTATTCAAGAATCACTAGCCATTTAATCTTCATGTATGGAGTGTGTGTAGGAAAGAAGAAAAACAATGATAGTAAAAGTATGCACAAAAGATACACACCTCCAATTTTTATTAAGCTGTGCTAGTGAAAATATAGAGTGCTTAATTGAAAAAGGGCTATGTTGAATATGAATTGTGGCAAGGGAAGTGGTTGAGAAAAATATGTGTTGATTTGTGAAAGTAGTGTATTAAAGTGCTTAGGAGGGTTAGTCACTATTCCTAAATATATCTGACCCGTCCCTTAGCCTACATAACACCCTTAAATCTAACTGATCCTAGATTTGGCCAACTTGAATTAGTGGAGATCTACACTATGGGCAAGCTTATGGTACGACCACGTGATGCATATGAATTCTTCGTGAGAGTGAGTGAATTTGTTCAATTGTGTGATGTCCTTAATTAATGTTCAAAAGCATATTTGAATGTGTGGACTAGTTATATTCACTCTTTTGTTGTTGGTGAGGGCACATGATCTCATGAACGATTGGTAATATTGTAATTTTCTTATTGGGTAGGTGCGTGAATTGAGAGGGCTTAGTAGTTGCAAGTCGACTATTGAGGTTGGATGGTTGAAATTAGGTTGATTCGTGTGATTGATTAAATGTTATACTTGGGCATGTTTAAAGAAGGGAAAGAAAGTGAAATTTTGTATGTTCATACTTGATTGCCGGTGTCGATCATAGTTAAGGGGTAATGTGAGTGATTGAAAAGTAACATACTCCTTATTAATGAAACATGTGTTGAAGGATGTTGCTCGAGGACGAGCAAGAGTCTAACTGTGGGGTGTTGATGCGTGGCTAGAATACATGGTTTTAAGCATTATATACCTTACATTTTATGTGCTTTTGTGATTAAAATACACGTTATATGTGCATAATGGACTCTATTTCATGTGTAGGTGAATTGGAGGTGGAAGCCGAGCTAAAAGGAGGCATAAACGTCAAAAATACGCTCAAGAGTCTAAAAGGAAACACCCGGGCGTTAGCCAGTCATTTGGCCCCTAAAGCCAAGGTGACCTTGGCGTTAGTGGGGCGTTTGGCCCCTAACTCCAGGTCTGCCCTGTCTATAAGTGGGCGTTTGGGGCTTGACGCCTGGGTCCCTGTCCGATCAATTCCGAGTTTTGAAGATTTTAAGTGTTTCCCGGTTTGAATAGAAGTCTCCTACACGTTTAGGGTTTGTCCCAAACTTATAAATAGACCCAAAAACACAACTTTGAGGGGATAATTCACGGATCAAACATATTTTGGGGGATCAAACATATTTTGAGGAGATTCACGTTGAGGAACACACACCACACTTGAAGGAGGCTTCTACCTAGTTTTTCTTCGCTTCTCTTCCTTTAGTTTCATAGTTTATTAGTTCTAGAGTTTTGGGTGCTACATGAACGTTGTAGTTTGAAGCTTGAATTGTTCTTATTATTTTATCATATTGGTTTATTTATTCAATCTTGCACTTAATTATTTGATTNCGGTAGAGGGAATTCTAGATTGCATATAAGATTGGGTAGAGCAGGATCTTAACCCTTCAGGGGAACGGATTTGCGGTTAGGATAGGAATATACCTAATTGCGTTGCTTGGTTATTATACGGGAATTATTAATGCGTTCTTGTTAATCCTAATTTCATAGGAATATAGGTGCTAGGTTAGCTTGAATAGGCGAGTTGTACTTCGGGAGAAGGCTGCGAGCAATATTAACCTCGTCAATCAATAAACCAGATAAATTAATTATATGATTTAACTGGAAAACTCAACAGGATTGTTTGCTAACCCATAGCTCTGGAATATCGGATCTCACTGAATTCGTATCTAAAACATCGCCAATTTGTTTCGTTAGTTTCATAGTTTCTATGGGTACGATATCTGGACTTACAATCCTATATTACTAGTCGACCACGTATACTTGCGTGTGCGTTTGGGACCAACATGGCTGATGCGGTCCCACCTCGAACCGAGGAAACCCTTAAGGAGGGTTTGAATGCAGTCCTCGAGACGACCATTGAACTGGATACAATGTGTACAGATGAGTACTTGGTTGGCGAATTTGGAGGAACCAGCTCTGAGACCCTTCGAGGGAAAGAGGAAGCCCCGATACAGGTCGATGCCATGGGAGGTCTTCCATTAGGCCCGTCATTTTCTCCAGGGCAAATACGGGATGCCCAGAATAGGGAGACTCCCGATGTGGGGGCATCCCAGGGAGTGAACGATGCATTTGGAGATTTATTCGCCGGTGTTAAAGAGGAGGTCGATCTCGACGCCCCAATTATTCTCGAGGAGGCTACGAAACTCCAAAAACGGGTATTTTCTTGACATAATGGTTACACTTCGAACTTTGGTGTTTCTTTTTCTAACTTCTTACCTTTGTGTTGCAGGTCACGATGCTGTACGACCAGGATTTATCCAAGCTACGAGATGAACGGACCCATCGTGAGGAGGAGTCCAAGAAACTCACGTTGGAATCGAATGAGCTAAAGAGTATATTAAAGGAAAACAATTTGAGTGGCCTCCAAGCATGGTTGGAGAAATCCCTCCACGAACGGGCCAACTTCGCCGAACAGGTAGTTTGGTATTCATGAACTTTTCCCTTAGTTATTATAACTTTATGTTTATTGCCTTATTCGGCTTCTGTAGATTGAGTGAAAGGGTGCCTTAGCGGGGCAGCTTCGGGAAGAGATTATGGCCAAAGATGCCGATATCCTCGAGCTGAAGCGGTACAAGGATAGCATGGCCTCGGAGAGGGGCACACTTCAGGAGGATTTGTCCTCGACTAAGTGTGTTCTTCAAGTTGCTAGAAATGAGGCTAATAAGTATAAGGCGCTTCATGTTGAATCAGCTACCGTGCTGTCCACGACCAAGTCTGAAGCCCACTCACTTTTTATCTCATATCGGAAAGATGCGGCTGCAGCGAATGCTCGAGCCAGAGAGATCTCTGAAGAAGATGAGCTCAGGTTGACCTATGCCTTTGGTCGTGCTCGGTTAGAGGCTCGGAGGCAGGCCTTCGAGGAAGTTCACGCCAAGGGTTTCGACCTCTTTGCCGAGACCAAAGAAGCGAAGGCCTTGGAAGAGGAGTCTCCAGCTCCGACCACTTCGGACGAGGGCTCGTCGAGCGGCTCAGGGAGCAGCAACGACGAAGACTAGGCCACTTTCATTCTTTTTACTTCTTCTTCTTTTGTATGTGTGCTCCGCTTGGGAGTTTTGTGAATTCATCTTTGTAAATATATTTTGGAATGCAAAGGGTTATCTCGTTTAATGTCTTCAAAGTTTTGTCTTTTAGTGTTTATGCAAAAGTTGAGCTCGAACTTTAATTTAACTCCTTCGAGGTCGATCTTGGAGTAATAGGGACCCTTGAGATCGAGCTGCTCTGGTTTCGAGCAAATGCTTTCCCTAGGTCGGGTTGGTAAGGTATCGATTTGACTCCTCGATCCCTAGAACAATGTGTGGTGACATCGTTCTTTTGATATGACCGTGAAGTGATTGAAGTGGCCCCATTGGTACATTTCCCCAAAAGTCATAATTGCCTCATCAGAGATGATTGGTTATCAAATTTAATGAATAGTCGCCGCTCTTCTTATATATACTTTCTTTCCCTTGCATTAGGAGCTTTACTTCTTTGCGCAATTATCTTTCTCTATACAACTCTTTCTTGCACCAGTTTTTCTGCTATTTCAGCTTGAAACTTTCGCCGGAGCTTTCACCTCCCTTCCTTACTTTGAAGGAGTTATGGCTACTATATCTACATCCGCTTATCAGAAAGAGGGAAGTCCCTCCTCTGCTTCCTGCCCGGCCAGTAGTCCACTACGGTCGTTTAGCGAGCTAACCTCGATTTTTTTTGTCTCGATGAAAGAATTTACGATATAGAAACCTATCAATGCTCCGGGACATCAAGAACATGCGTCGAGGTTCATTCGATTAATAAAAGAGAGACACCTCGAAGCTGTGAGGAAAGATTGCGGATGGGTAGAAAAGGTAATGCTGCAGGTACCCTCCCCGGAGGAAGATATTATGGCCCATGTAGAGGGATTTTTGAACGTGTATATGTACCCTTTTACGTTGGGTGCTCTCGACCGACTGGTGCTCGGGTTTTGTCAAAGATATGGAGTTACTTTTGCCCAGATCCAGCCGTCTTTCTGGCGGATTGTGTTGATGATGAGGTTTTTCGCCGAAAAGGCTGAGCTTGAGTTCACTCTTAGTCACCTCATTAGATTGTATCACCATTGCATTATCAAGGTCTAATTACATTGAGACATTGATCCCCCATCCCTTTATTTCCAGTGACGACGAAGACATTGATCAAGGGTGGATGAGTCGATTTGTTCGATTGAGGACTATTGATATCATTCCTGCGGAGTTCTTGCCCTTTCTTGAGAAATGGAATTTCAAGCGTAAGTGACATGATGTACTTTATTATTTTTGTTCTCGGTGGAGGTAGAATCCGTAAGAACATTTTCTTTCTTTTTCCACAGCGATCCCGTAGATGCTAAAATAGGTCCCCGATCTTGCGGGCTGGGCCCGCAAACTGGCGTCCTCTTCGACTTATGATGAGCGCAAGTGGAGAGACTTGTAAAAAGGAAAATTGGAGGATAAGCACCATGGTATGTGTTATGTAGTCCTTCTCTCGAGGAGTTCTTTCCTTTACGTACACTAATTTGTTAGTTGCAGGCATCAACGAGTTTTATGAGGCGAGACCGTCCCTTTTCGAGGAGGAGTAAAGGCCTTCGACTTCTAGGCTAGGAAAAGATAATAAGAGAAAAATATCCTTGGAGGACGAGGATACTTATAGCAAAGTAGGATCTGCCTGGGGGTGTGGGGAGGATGCATCCATTGATGAAGACCTTATATTGATGGGTCGACATATGGATGGCAACGTGTGTGAAGAGGACAAATCTACGTCGATGGCTCGATCCAGGAGGCCTCCCGAGGTTATTGAGCCTCTGCGCTCGATGCCTCCAACCTCGAGGGAGAGATTTCAAAAGAGAGGAGGGGGTGAAGGTCCTTCATTACCCGATCTAGAAGTTGGTCCTCGGATGTCGGGGAGAGCACTCCTAAGGAAATGGGCTTCGCCGTGCCTCCGCCTAATCAGTGCACCCCGAGTTTCTCTACTGGGGCTGATGAGACTGAACCAGTAGATGCGAAATCGACCTTCGAGGAAGCTCAGCGACTTTTCTCTACGGTGAGTTTTGAAGTCATTATAACTTTTCTAACTTCGTATTCCTTCGTTTAAACTCAACTTTGTTTCTCACAGGCCTTCGATAAACTCAAGTCTGGGCTGCTTCGCTGTGAGGCCAAGTTGTGTAAACCCTTAAATGGGGAGAAATCTCTCAAGCTCCTCTTTGACAAGAAGGCAAGAGAGCTGATACAATTTCAATCGGAGTTGAACTGGAGTTACGATTATGAAGGCAACGTCGAGAAACAAGTAACCTTTTCTTGAGGGAATGTAGGTTTCTTCTCCCATCTTTGGAAACTAAGGTTTCGGTATCTCAGTTGTAGAGAAAGACAGAGATGTTGGAACGACTTCGGGGCGAAGTCTACCAGGTTAATTCTGAATACAATGATATGAAGGCACAAAGGAGCGCTTTGGCTAAGGTCTCCCCCCTCGAGATACGACTTTGTAGTGCTCGAGAAAGAAACTCGGTCCAGATTAGCAGGATTGCTAAGCTTGAAACAGATCTTTTGAAGATGAAGGCCGAAGTCGTACAGTCTCTAGCTGAAGCTGAAGAGGCCCGAGTAAAGACTGATAAGAGGGCGGCTGTCTACTTAAAAGATGCTACTGACGCTCGGATGAAGTTGCGAGGGGGCTTCCAATAGAGAGAGAAGAATAAATAAGTATGCCCGATGTAGATCCCAGATAAAGACCCTCGAGGAGATTCATGATACGGGATTTGATCTCTCTAAATAGATAGAGCAGGCTAAGACAGACGAGATTAATGCCAAGTTCCTCCTCTCTACCGACGATGAAGCCAATGTTGAAGATAAAGAGGAAAGAGCTGGCAAGGATGCTAGTCCTGAGGGGGTTGATGTAGGTGAAATCCCCGAGGGGGAGAAGATGAAGTCCCCGATAATAACGATAGCTTAGGTCTTAAAAAAGCTCCCTGTGGGAGTGTTGTAAATGTACCTTAGTACCATCATTTATATAAGGAGATGTTTCATTTTGTCTTCGTTTCTGCTTTTGTGGTTTGAATTTTGATCCTTTCCATTGAGGTCTTATAAGATTGATTTTGCTTCATGGAGGTCTTTCGATTAGTCCCCGAGTGAGATGACCTCAGGCTTCTTATCGAGGGTATGCCCTTTTCAAGGGTCTTATAAGTTCGATATTATGGCCTTGGCCTTGATATCAGGGTTGTACCCTTTTAAGGTTTTACAAGTGCGGTGTTACCTCATTGAGGTCTTACATATTGGCCCTTAGGCTCTTTAGCTCGGCCCTCAGGCTCCGTGGATCGGCCCTCAGGCTCTTTAGGTTGGCCCTAAGGCTCTTTATGTTGGCCCTCAGGCTCTTTAGGCTGGCCCTTAGGCTCTTAAACATTGGCCTTAGGTTCTTTAGATTGGGTCGATGTGACCTCTAGTACGGCTATAGTTTTCCCTCATTTTGGCTAAAGACTTTTGAAGTTTTGATTATGCCTTGGCATGTTTTGTGTTCGTCTGACTCTTTTGATTATCAATCGATATGTGACAAGGGTCGAGTACCTTGGGAGGTTATGTTGAATGCTGATTTTCGAAGCCTCTTTACCGAAGGATGATTGTTTCGAAGCCTTTTTATTTTTTCGAGATGATGTGATCGAAGCTCTTTTGCTTATGCCGAGGGTAGCCTGATTAACCGGTTATTTTCGAAGTATTCTCGAAGTATTTGAAGGTCTTTAATTTTATGGCGGCAGTAAGACATCTCCGAGCCGCGTTAATTTGGCCGAAGCCTTTTTGATATGACCGTAGTCTTTAGTCCCCGAGTGAGATGACCTCAGCATTTTTATCGAGGGTATGCCTTTTTAGGGGTCTTACAAGTTCGGATATATAACTTTGGACTTAATATCGGGGTTCTGCCTTTTTGAGGTCTTATAAATTTGATGCCGCATCATGGAAGGCTTACTAGCTCGAAGTTGCCTAATTGAGGTCTTATAAATTTGATGTTGCCTCATGGAGGGCTTACTAGCTCGATGTTGCCTAGTTGAGGTCTTATAAATTTGAGTCTTTTATGACTCGGTGAGCTGGCTGTCGATGACAGTCCTTGAGTATTCGAGAGTACTTGGCTCTTGAGCAGTTTCATGAGAATAGTAAACTTCTTTTGAGGCACAAAGTATTTTGATGACTAAGAATGCTTCTTTGAATACTTGATACATGTGTACATTTTTTTTGCCTTCGGGGGCTAGACTATTCTACATGGACATGGTTTGTTTGACCATTTGGTCCATTACAACATTGGTTTGTCGAGGCCTTCTTTGGCGTAACTTGCTTTCTTCGAAAGGGTATCCTCCAAGGATGCTGTCTCCCCAGTATTTGAGGTTGATTGAAAGGAAGCCTTGAATATTTTTTGAGTTTTCCTTAGGTAGAATATAGGTGTTTCCTCGTTAACAACCTTTCTGGTAAAACCCATTTTGGATAAAATCCGATCTCAGGGAAAAAGAGCGCAACGCATGCTTTAAAACCCAAGGTCTTGAAACTTGGTGTCTTGGATTGTACCGACCATGCTGATTGGGAGGATGATTTCCCCTTTGGTCATCTTATTTGCCATGTTGAATCCATTGAGGACTCGCTAGGCGGGCATGATATGATCGAGCAGTCCGAGCTGCTCCACCACCCTTGACCTGATTATGTTGGCTGAGGTACCTGGGTCTACGAGAAAATATTTAATTTGAAATTTATTTAAAAGGAAATAAATTACCATTCCGTCATTATGAGGCTGAGACAAGGTCTCGATGTACTCTTTGCTGAGTGAAAGAGCATCTTTTAGTATGAAGCTTCGAGTTCGCTTTTCCCTGGTGATGGATACTTTTGTTCGCTTGAAAACGGGTCCCTGTGGGACGTCGAATCCTCCGATGATCATGTGAATGATATGATGAGGTTCTTCCGGTTCATTTTTTCTATTTGCCTCTCTTTCTCGAAACTGGTTCTTAGCTTCGTCGCTGAGGAACTCTCGGAGGTTCCCTTCGCTGATTAGTCGGGCAACCTCTTCTCGAAGCTGTCTACAATCCTTGGTCCTATGACCGTGAGTGCCATGATATTTGCATACTAAGTTGGGGTTTCTTTGTAAAGGATCTGACAGGATGTGTTTTGTTCACCTGGTATCTTTGATCTTACCTATGGCTGATACGATGTCCCAGACATCGATGTTGAAGTTGTACTCAGATAAGTGAGGCGCCTATACCGGCCCAAGGTGCCCATCGAACCTAATTTTGCTCATGAGTCCCCGGGAACCTTGGCCTCAATTGATCCTTCGATCTCTCTGGGGTATGTTGCGCCTTGAGGAATTTCTTCGATCTTCTACATACGGTTGGTATCTTTCTTTTTTTGGTCTCGATTCCCTTTCTGTAAACCTAGGTTCCTTTTCCAAGAGCCTGCTTAGGTATACCGATCCTGAGGGAGATCCTAATTAGTCTTCCTCGACCACGATCTTCGATTGATAATTGTTGTGTACATTCTCCGATGTTACGACGGGCTACTCGATCAAATTTTTCTTTAGTTGCTTCGAAGCATCGAGCTTCGTTCATTCA
This sequence comes from Nicotiana paniculata, assembly GCA_005239505.1. Lineage (NCBI taxonomy): Eukaryota > Viridiplantae > Streptophyta > Magnoliopsida > Solanales > Solanaceae > Nicotiana > Nicotiana paniculata. Next base: position 66,158 of record ML312644.1, read on the forward strand.
AGCTCTGAGTGAAGGCTTGCACCACCCATCCATCGGAGATTGGCGGCAATTCCATTCGTTCCATCTGAAAGGGGGATACGAACTCCCTTAAAATCTCCTTCTCCCTCTGTTTAATACTGAAGACATTGGACTTCCTTGTAGTGACCTTAATGGCACCAGCATGCGCTCTCACAAATGAGTCTGTCAACATGGCAAACAAATCTATTGAGTTCGGCGGGAGGTTGTGATAACACATCATGGCCCTCTTGGACAGTGTTTCTCCAAAATTCTTCAACAAGACGGACTCGATCTCGTTGTGTTTTAAGTCGTTCCCTTTTATACCACGAGTATAGGTGGTAAAATGCTCAATAGGATCTGTGGTCCCGTTGTACTTTGGGATATCGGGCATCCTGAACTTCTTTGGAATGGGCTTCGGAGCCGCGCTCGACGAGAATGGTTTCTAATTTTTTGTCATTGGCCTCTATCTTCTTGTCTCTTGATTAATTTCTTTTGGTGAGATCCTCGAGCATTTTCACAATAGTGGGGTCTGTTCCTGACCCGTTATTACTCGATCTTTCTGGTGCTTGCTCGACTAAAGGAGCTATTTCTGGCATCATCGTGCTCGGGGTTTTTTGTTGACTTTGTAGCTGAGCAATGTCAACCTGTTGTGCTTGCAACATCTCGAAAATTATTTGTAGGCTGATTTTATTTTGAGCATGTGTTGTTTGTGCATTAGGTTGGATTTCTCTTTGCACGCTTCCCCCGACATCCATAGCCAAATCTGTGCTTATAGCAATATGCGAGCCAACATCAACTGGGTTGGGAATAGGTGCTACTCCGTGGTTGAGTGGTGGCACACCGGCTGCTGAAGCTGCTGCATTATTTCCCCCCTGAAAATCGAGGCCATTGTTGCATGCACTGGTGTATTAGCTGAGTTTGACATGTTTTAGCCTGAAATCAAAAAATCTTGGATAAAAAAAGTGTGAAGAATAATGTTTGTTATTAGAAAACTAGCACTAAAAGAATAACTATTATCTTTATCCCCACGGTGGGCGCCAGACTGTTTACCTTGGAAATGATTTTAACAATTATATTTGGTTTTTGGTTCTAAAAATATGTGATCCATTCTAATACTAGTTGATGATTGGGAAGTGACAAGTGCATTTCGAGCTGCTGGAACAGGGGGGCCTCGAGGTCTAGCTAGGGTGGTAAGTAATGAGCAATCGAGGAAGATATAGCTATATTTTGGGGACCTCGGAGATAGTCTTTAGCGGCTGATGATGAGCAATGATGAAGATAAATAAATGAAGATAATAAATGAAGAACACTAAGTAAGAAGAAATAAATCTGAGAGGTAATGTTAAGTGTTCAATAATGTATGTGTTCAATAATCGTCCGTTACAAAATGACAGGGGTCCCCTTTATCTAGGGGGGAGAACCAACATAGTACATGTCTAATTAATCCAGAGAAATACTATTAGTACAACTATATAACGGCTCAGTACAGACTTGTACTAATCTTGAAGACTTGGTCAGCTTTGGCAACGTGTCCTTGGGAATTTCCCGCCTTTCCATGGGGATCATCGATTCATACTGCTCCGAGGTGGACCACAGTGAACCCCCGATATGATCCCTCGAGGGGTGTACCTTAGGGTTAAACTTCAAATATTGCAACGAGCTTCTCGAGGTCGGTTGTGGAGTGCCATAGTGTTCTAAAAATCAGACTCCCTAATTTTGGCCGTATAATATACCGTTGAAACGTGCAACCCGATCCAACCATGATACCCATGGAGGCGTACCACCCGATCCAAGCAACATAATCGTGGCGGCATGCCACCCGATCCACACATAATGATCTATAAGGAAATACTTACCGAGATAAAATGCTCATACCCGTGAAATACCCGAATATCAAACACAAGCACGCGAAGTGCATAATACAAATCCTAGGGAGACAAATAGCGCCATACGCTACGAAACGCAAGCACAACTAAGGTGCAATAAATGACCTGTATCTTGAGAGCCATCCTGCTTTCACAACACCGTAAATAACACGGGATCTCAACACGAGTGCGAATAATCAAACCGACTCACAACCCACATAGCACAATAACGATTACATTGAATGTATGACGACAGAAATAACCTCCAAGACCCGAAGACTCCTCCGTTAACAACGCTAAGCTGAAATGAACACATCTGGCCTGCTATAGAGACCACATTCAAATTTAGATCCATTCACGGATCTGAAGCCGATTTCGACCGTACCGCACTAGGCTATAACCTATCAAGGATCCACAATAACCCTATTCATGACACATAAAAACAGCCGTCTAATCCGGAAAAACATCCATAGTTCGCAACAAAATGAATAGATGCCTTCCAGGCCTAAACTCTCATATTAGTGATAGTACCATAATCTCCATACTGGGTTTCAATCTTTAATCAATCAAGCGACTTCATGTCACACTTATACAATCTTTCCGTAGGATACACTCTCACGACCTTCCGCACCAGGTAACAAGTCTACAAATCCATACCACCGGCAAGACTAATGTTGTAAAGCGAATCGGGAATCGCAATTCAGTACACCAAGCCTCTTACACATAACACCGATCTCAGGTGACGCTAAAGACAATACCAGCTCACTCTGAACATCTGAATTCTTCCCTGCTCATCCGAGCTCTTGACATTCTTGTCGACATCAACGACAACCTTGATCCTCAACTTCCAATTCCCATTCCTCTCACTGCACCTAACATACCAATACGTAAGAGTACACGAATTTACTCATAACTCTTGAAACACTAATAGAATAATCACTCCATCATATAGAAGCCTTTCACTTGACTCATTTCAGGAAAACCATTGCAACACACAACTGAATTCCCATGAACGAAGAAGATACAATCCTCAAGTAGTGATCTAAACCACCATAACTCTTCCGGGATCCATTTACACATAACAGACCATTATAATCGAATACTTCTAAATAAATAAAATTACGGCGGATGTCACACATCTCACATACCGCCAAAAATCACATGTATAACTCATCACATTGAAGTATCTTTTCATTTCCACTATCATGGCAATTCAACCATTGCTAACCAATCTGACTTCTTCTAATTTACTCCGGACTTACCTTCCAAATTGTTTACCTAGAAATTGGCAATTACAATTATATTTGATTATGTGATTCTAAAAACATGTGGTCTATTTTAATGCCAGTTGATTAAGTAGTAGATACTGAATGTGAAGCAAAGAAACAAAATAAGAACAAAAGGAAACAAGGTTATGCAAACCGAGCAGCGAGGAGATCGGTTTTGAGGATGGCCGGTGAGGGTCTCAAGGTCGAGCTTTAGAAGCTTGAAAGTGGGCTATTGATAACCGCATAACAGTACTGAAGGCCTTAAGAGTGTCCTATTTATGATCAATAACAAGTAATAAATGAAGAATAACTCAAGAACACAATAAATAAGAATCAATTAATTAATGAAGCAATTGTAGAGAATGTTTTTTGTTAAAGGGCAGAGGATGTTATTGTTTTTGTTTATTGAGTATCATGTGTGTTAAAAAGTGACAACGGTCCCCTTTCTATATTAGGGGTAATCCCAACATAGTACATATGTAATTAATGCAAAGAGATATGACTAGTACAATCATTTTAATGCCACATTTCGGCTTGTACTATTTCGTGTACTTTGTCAGCTTTAACCACGTGCCTTTTGGAACTTACCGCTTTCCCATAACACTCTTCAATGTTCGCCCTGCCCCAAGATATATCGACTCCTCGGAATTCATCCTCGAAGGGTGCACGTCGGGGTTGAAAATTTGACTTTGCTCCGATACAGCCGAGGTCAAGGCTCGGAATGCTTAAGTAACCTAAAAATCGGCCTTCCCCGGTTTCACCGTATATAGATAGTCCCAGCGTTTGTTAGAGTGAAAGGACAAGAAACGTTTTGAATTCATCACCTTTTTAATACCTTCATAATTCCGTTAGACGTGCCATGTTGGTGGCTAACGTGATAGGAGGGAACTTTACATTCACACAATTCTTTGAAAAAGATTTAATTTTATTACGGTGGTTGGCTTCCCTTTGGCTCTCACCAACTTGCGTGGTTGGCCCTTATAAATACTCCTCCTTCTACCCCTCATTCTTCATTACTTCTTCTAACATTTCAAAGAGAGCCCTCATTGCCTCCTTTCTATATCCATTCTTTGACCAGTTCTTTACATTCAAAATCTTTTACCAAAAATGACGGAGGACTCCACATTCATTCCAGGAGACGATAAAGGCTTCTCAACCTTACGTTCTTCAAAGGGTAAGGTAATGATACCCCCAAATCCAAGGAGTCCATCCCTGATTCCTACGGGACGTCCCCCGATTTCAACGTTGTCAAACCTTCATCGAAGCCAGGGTGATATGAACCCATATCAAGATATATCAGCCCGATATCAAATGTCGAGGAGGTGAAGGCCGACTTCCACTGGAGAGACGCAATATAAGTGGAAATTCCTTCTTCGGAGGAAAACAAAATTTTCAATAAAATCGGCTTCTTTAGTGTATATACCTATCCATTCACCCTTGGCGCGGTAAGGCCGTCCTTGCAGTTGATAGACCCCGTGGCACTCGATTTCTGCAAGCGATATCAAGTGCCGCTCGGTCAGATTGATCCGATATTCTAGCGCATCGTTTACATGATCAGGCACTTTGTCAATATGGTCGAGGGGATGAATTTCACCCTCGAGTATATGATAAGAATAGAAATTCCCCGCCTCTATCGGGGCAGTCTAATAAAACTTCATCGCTGGGCCTCAAAGGCTTTCTTTGGTTACACTGAAGAAGACAAGGATAGAAGGTGGTCGAGCCACTTTTGTCGGGTTAGGACCTCAGATTTGATTTCATCCTAAAGGATGTCGTTCCCTGAGGAATGGAATATGAATCGTAAGTTAATATTATTAATCTTCTTTCGTTCCAACTTTCCCTCGAACTTACTCTCTTTGACGATACAGCTCTTGTGTGGTATCCTGATACAGCTATGAATCTCCCGAGCTGGGTTCACCGGCTTGATTTGATGTACCCGTATGCTGGGCGGGTATGGCACAATCTGGACTGAGGCCGATGGGAAACTAAAGATCATGGTTGGGCTTACTTTTTTGTGATACTTGAGTTCCTTTTTTAAAGGGGATGTCTTTTGAATATACTCTGACCTTTTATGTTCTGTGTTTGTGAAGTCCTAGGGGAGATCTCTTTGATGAAGGAAGCATCGCCCGGGGAAGCAGATATCCCAAAACTGAATGAGGATAGAAAGAGGAAAAAAGGAACTGTCGACTGAGTTTTTGGGGCTATCGAAGGCTATAGTGCAAAACTCCAAGCCCAACCCTGCGGCTTTAACCAAGAAAAATGATTTCCCGACATCACCCAAGGGCGGTGGGAATATAACTGCTTCTGCCTCTGATGATCTGACCACCGAAGATCTGAGGGCTTCTAAATCAGAGGTTGACAATGCCATCCTTAATGGGGCTGAAGGGGTTTTTGAGGGTAGGTCAGATGATGTTTCTGGGTCAACTATTATCCGAGATGTTTCTTGAGCTGACGGAAATTTGACAGATGAGGTGCGGGAGCTCGGATGTGATTTGAAGGCACATATTGATCTATTCGGGGTCATTAATGTAGGTGATTCTCCGCCGGTTTCCACATTTTATCCGAGAGAGACACAAGATGCCCGTACCACAGGATCTTTCGATGCGGAGGCGCCTCTCGGAGGGAAGGACGTAATCGAGGGGCTCCTCACTATGGCCGAGAAGAACATCGATCTTAATGCCATGTTTATTTTTGAGGAGGCTGAAAGGCTTTGGAAACAAAAAATCTCTTTGTTGATTGTTTCGAGCTTTGATTAGCATTTCATTGGCCCTTCCTTTCCCGTGCTTTCAGGCGAAAGTTCTTTATGATCGGACCACGACCAAGTTACAATTTTAGTTGACCCATTATGAGGGGGAGGGCATGAGATTTTTATTGGATGCGAGTGAGCTCATGGCTCTTCTTGCCCGAAAAGGGAAGAGGAGATGGTCCTACGAGCCCGTTTAGAGACGGTATCTCGGAAACGAAGTGATCTTGATGAGCAGGTAACATATCTTTATGTACGTTTCATTTTTACTCTTGTCTGCTATCAGCACTTTGACATTTATCCGATTGATCTTTGTAGCTTAAAGAGAAAGATGCCCTGATGCAGGAAGGACTAGAAGCCAGGGATGCTGAGATCCTCGGGTTTAAGCGGTGCGTGAATGAAATAACTTCTAAGAAAGAGGCCCTCCAGAGGAAGTTAACCTCGCTCGAGGATTGCCTTCGGGAGGCGAGGGCTGAAAGTAGCAAATATGAAGGACTTTATGCTGAATCGGTCACCGCGCTATCTTCGATTGAGGCTGAAGTCGATGTGCTCATAGATTCGTACAAGGTTGATGCTGCTGCTGCAAATGCCTAGACCAGGAAAGCAGCCGAGGAGTCCGAGCTTAAGCTTTCCTGAGCTTTGGAGCATGCCTGATTAAAGTCTCGGCGACAGGCTCTCGAGGATATGATTGCAGGTGGGCTTGATTTATCTACTGAGATAGAGAGGGTAAAGACCCTGGAAAAGGAATCGGATGCCCTGGTTAATTTCGAAGATGATTCGAGAAGTGGCTCGAAAGACGATGTCTATGAGGGTGAAACCCCCGAGGGGACAGAGGCTGTTAAGGATCTGAGGGCCGAAGGCCAAGCCGCCGGAAGCATAATCTTCGAGGAAGACGTTGAAAGTGCGCCCTAGTGGTAGATTTTTGTGTATTCTTCTTTCCTGTATAAGGGATTTGATTTTAAGCTTTGTAAATATGCTTCATGAACTTTCATCATATATAAAAGGCATGTTGCTATTCCTCGTTTCTTTTCTTGTTTCTTGAAATAGGCTTTGATGGCCTTCGATGATTAGTCCGATGAATGGGATTTAGAAATGAAACCATTGAGGTAAAAATTGGCCCTGAGTCTTTTTAGGGCTGGCGTTTAGGTTCTCATGCATTGGGTTGGTACAATCTTTAATAATATGGCTGGCGACTTATGCTCTTATGGTTTGCCCTTAGGCGCTTTTAGTTAACCGTTTCTGGCTCAGTCTCCGAGTCGTATTCGACTCGAGCTCATCAGCCCTTAGGTTTTTAAATAGGCCGTGAGGCACTATTGGTCGGTACGACTTGCAGCTGGCGACATGGGCTCTTACCCTTTAGGTTGGTAGGAGTTTTGGTGTAGCTGGCGGCTTGGGCTCTTATTCATTTGGCCTTAGGCGCTTTGGTTAACTATTTTGGGCTGAGTCTCTGAGTCGAATTTGACTCGAGCTCATCGGCCTTTGGGTTTTTAAATTGGCCGGGAGGCACTTTTTACGACCTGTAGTTGGTGACTTGGGCTCTTATGCTTTAGGTCGGTATGATCTTTAACCGTTTCTTTTCGAAGTTCTTTCGAAGCAAATAGAGGCCTGTGATTTTATGGCGACAGTTGGACGTCTACGAGTCGCTTTTGGTTTGGCCGGAGCCTTATGACAGTGGTCATTTGTATTTGGCTGTAGCCTTTTAGTCCACGAGTGGGATAGCCTTGACGTCTATATCGAGGGTATGGTTTAGGGGTCTTATAACTTCGATATATAGCCTCGACTTTGGTATCGGGATTATTCCTTTTTAAGGTCTTACAAATTATTACATGCCTTGCTTGAGGTCATACAATTTTGATGTTGCCTCATGGAGGGCTTATGAGTTTTAAGTTCCTATACTTGAGGTCTTATGGCTATGAGTAGACTTTCGAGGACAGTGCCTGAGCCAGTTTGATATTGCCTCATGGATGGCTTATGCTGTTTGGTATTGCCTTATGGAGGCTTATGAGTTCGAAGTTACTGGTGATTCGATGGGGTGACTGTCCACGACAGTCCCCGAGCTAGGGTCGATGTTGCCTCATGGAGGGCTTAAGGGCTCGAAGTTGCCGGTGACTTGATTGGATGACTGTCGTGGACAGTCCCTAAGCCAGGGTCGATGTTGTCTCATGGAGGTCTTATGTTGTTGATTTTGACTCATGGATGTCTTAAGAGCTCGATGTTCTCAGTGACTCAATAGGGTGATTTTCGTGGACATTCCCCGAGCCAGGGTCGATGTTGCCTCATGGATGGCTTATGTTGTTGATGTTGCCTCATGGAGGGCTTAAGAGCTTGAAGTTGCCGGCCGTGAGGTCTTGCGACTTCGAGTTGCTGCTGAATCGATTGGGTGGCTCTCATGAACAGTCCCTGAGCCAGGGTCGATGTTGCCTCATGGAGGGCTTATGTTGTTGATGTTTCCTCATGGAGGGCTTAAGAGCTCGAAGTTTCCTGCCCTGAGGTCTTACGGCTTCGAGTTGCTGGTGACTCGAAGGGGTGACTATCGTGGACAGTCCCCGAGCCAGGGTCAATGTTTTTGGGCCCTAGGGCCGTCTCTTGTGAATATAGCAAACTACTCTGACGTGCGAAGTGTTTTTATGATAGAAGATTCCTTTCTCCGATTACTTGGTACAAGTATACATGTTTTGCTTATCGAGGGTTCGATTATTCTTTGTGGACACGGTTCATTCGACCGTTTGATCCAATACATCATTCTCCTGCCGAGACCCTTTTTGACATATATTAGTAATCTCCTGGGGGGACTCCCCTTAGTATTTGAGGTTGGTCGGAGAGAAACCTTGAATACTTGATGAGTTCTCCCCATGTAGCATATAGGTGTTGCCTCGTTAAAAACTTCGTTGGTAAAAACCCATGTGGGATAAAATTCCGATGTCAGGGAAAAAGAGTGCAACACATGCTTTAAAACCTAGGGCCTTCGAGGTGTCTTTCATTGGGCACCTGCAAGGAATTATTTTGAAGCTCAAAAATAAAAAAGGAAGGCAGTTATACCTTTGCAATAATATCGCCTGAGCATTGATATGTTCCAATTGTTTGGAAGTAGCTTGCCTTCCATGGTGCCAAGTTTATCCTTTGTATATTACTCCGAGGACGTGGTACGGTCCTTCCTAACCCAGGCCTAGCTTCCCTTCCTTAGGGTTTCGAGTGCTCGGGGTGATTTTTCTTAGCACTAAGTCCCTAACTCTGAAATATCGGAGGTTTGTTCTCCTGTTATAGTATCTTTCGATTCTCTATTTTCTGGCAGCCATCCGCACCCAGCAAAGCTTCTCGCTTCTTGTTTAATAGCTTGAGGGACGTAGTAATAGCCTCACTTTTTGAGTCCTCGGTGGCATTTTAGAATCTGGTACTAGGTTCTCCCACATCGACCGGTATCAAGGCCTAGGACATGTATAAAAAGAGAAAGGCGTTTCTCCTGTTCTAGATTTAGAGGTTTTCCGATACGCACACAGTACTTCGGGAAGTATCTCCCTCCATCTCCCTTTTGCATTTTCTAACTTCTTTTTTAGGTTTTGAATAATCGTTTTGTCCATGGACTAGGCCTGACCATTTGCACACGGGTGGTAGGGTGTTGATAGGAATTTATTGATTTTGTTTTATTCAAAAAACTTTGTCACTTTGCCTCCGAGGAACTGCCTCCCGTTATCACAAGTTATCTCGGAGGGGATCCCGAATCGACATATGATGTGATCCCAGATGAAGTCGATGACTTCTTTTACTCTTACCTTCTCATATGCATGCGCTTCCACCCATTTTGAAAAATAGTCAGTAATAAATAGAATAATTCTGGCCTTACCTGGCGCCGTTGGTAGGGGGCCGACGATGTCCATTCCTCATTTCATGAAAGTCCATGGTGATATGACCGAATTCATCTGTTCGCCGGGTTTGTAGATCGCTGGCACAAATCTTTTGGCATTTGTCGCATTTTCGGACGATTTCCTTGGTGTCTTTCTCCATACTATCCCAATAGTAACCTGCCCTGATCACCTTTCGAATTAAGGAATCGGCACCAGAGTGATTTCCACAGGTACCCTCGTGGATTTATCGGAGTACGTTGTCGGTGTCTCCCGGCCCTAAGCATACTTCTAAGGGTCCATCGAAGGTTCTTCTGTATAAAGCTCTATTTTCGTCGAACAAAAATCGCGCTGCCAAGGTCCGAAGGGCCCTTAACTCTTTTGGGTCTGCGGATAGCTTCCCACTTCCCAAATAACTGATGTATTTACTTCTCCAGTCCCATGTCAGGCTAGTGGAGTTGATTTCGGAATGGCCTTCTTTAATCATTGGATAGCTGACCAACAACACCGGGGAGAATGTCGTCTTCCTCGACGGATTATCCCAGGTTTGCAAGTGCACATGCCTCGTTGTTCTGCTCTCGAGGTATGTGGACCAGGGTCCATTATTTGAAGCGATGCAAAGTAACTTAAAGTTTTTTCAGGTATCATTGAATCTTGTGCTTGCAAACCTCAAAATTTCCATTTGCCTGGTTCACTACCAAAAGGAAATCACATTTTGCTTCGATGATTTCTGCTCCTAAGCTTTTGGCTAATTCAAGACCTGCAATCATAGCCTCATACTCGGCTTCGTTGTTAGTCAACTATGCAGTTCTTATATATTGCCTAATCAAGCCACCCGTAGGTGGTTTCATAACTATGCCGAGCCCATACCCTTTCATGTTGGAGGCATCATAGGTGAATAGAGTCCATACCCCCGATGTTGTACCCATTTTTAATAAAACTTCTTTTTCTACCTCGGGCACGAGGGTAGGTGTAAAGTTGGCCACAAAGTCTGCCAAAATTAGGGACTTGATAGTCATCTGGTGCTGATATTCGATATCATATACTCCAAGCTTGATGGCCCATTTGGTCAAACGGCCCGACAATTCAGGCTTATGCAATATATTTCAGAAAGGATGCATCGTTAAAACACATATATGGTGACATTGAAAATAAGGTTTCAGCTTCCGAGACACACTTATTAATGCAAGAGCTAATTTATCTAAGTGTGGGTACCTGGTTTCAGCATCTCTCAGGGTTTGACTTACATAGTAGACATAGAACTACGTACCTCGCTTTCTCGGACAAAAACGCCACTTATCGCAACCTCGAACACTGCCGGATATAGATATAGTGTTTCGTTCCAATTCAGAGTGTGGAGCAAAAGCGGGCTTGAGACATACCGCTTCAAACCTTCCAAGGCGTGTTGGCACTCTGGGGTCCATTCAAAGTTGTTTTACTTTTTAAGTAGGGAGAAGAAGTGATGACTCTAATCTAATGATCTCGAGATGAATCGGCCTAAAGCTGTTATCTGCCCGGTCAGCCGCTGTATAGCCTTCACATTGTTTACCACTGTGATTTCTTCGATGGCATTTATTTTGTCGGGGTTGATTTAAATCCCCCTAATTGATACCATGAAGCCTAATAACTTGCATGATCCTACGCCGAAGGCGCACTTCTTGGGGTTGAGCTTCATGTTGTAGCTTCTAAGGATGTTGAAAGTTTCCTACAAATGAGTCAAATGGTCCTCTGTGCGCAGGGACTTAACTAGCATGTCATCAATGTAAACTTCCATGGTTTTGCCTTTTTGATGTTCAAACATCTTATTAACTAAGCGTTAGTATGTGGCCCCTGTGTTTTTTAGTTCGAAGGGCATTACATTGTAGCAGTACATGCCATACTTCATAATGAATGAAGTTTTCACTCTATCCTCGGCGTTCATCTGATTTTGATTATACTCGGAGTAGGCGTCAAGAAAAGTGAGGATATAGTGGCTAGCCGTGGATTCAATCAGGAGATCTATTTTGGGCAATGGGAATGAATCTTTAGGGAATGCTTTATTGAAATCTTCATAGTCTACGCACATTCTCAACTTGTACCCTTTTTTGGGAACTACTACCACAGTGGCTAACCATTCGGGATATTTTACTTCCCTGATGGATCCTATTTTGAGGAGTTTTGTTACCTCGTCTTTGATGAATGCGTGCTTTATCTTGGACTGAGGCCTCTTTTTCTGCTTCATCGGTTTGAACCTGGGGTCGGTGATTAGTCGATGGGTGGTTATTTATGGTTGGATCCCTATCATGTATAGGTGGGACCAACCGCAATCGACGTTGTTAACAAGAAATTAAATGAATTTTTTTCTGAGTTCGGGGGTTAATCCCAATCCCAGGTATACCTTTCGATCTGGAAGATGTTCCATCAGGAGCTCCAGGTCTTCAACCGTTGATTTGATTGCATCCGATTCTTCGGGAGCGACGAAGGTTCGAGGAGTGAGGAACTCTTCTTGATCATCCTCGGGGGATTGTTCATTTCTTGACCCCTTCGAGGTGAAGTATATGGGCACTAGTGCCATGTTGTGCACGATGAATATTTCCTTTGCTGCGAGTTGCTCCCCATACATTATTTTCACGCCATCTTTAGTTGGGAATTTTAACATCTGGTGGAGAGTTGACGGTACCGTTCTCATGTGGTGTATCCACGGCCTTCCCAGTAGGGCGTTGTATCTCGTGTTACCCTCGATGATATGAAGATTGGTATCCCGCACCGTACCAGACACGCTGATTGGGAGGGTGATTTCCCCCTTCGTCATTTCACTCATCATGTTAAATCCGCTTAGGGATTGAGATTCGGGCAGATTTAGTTGAGAAAATCGAGCTGCTTCACTACTTCCAACCTGGTTATACTGACCGAACTACCTGGATCCACGAGCACACATTTAATTTGAACGTTATTTAAGAGAAAAGAAATTACCAGCGCATCACTATGTGGCTGGGACAGGGCTTCAATATCTTCTTCACCGAACACAACAGTTCCTTCGGGCATAAAACTTTGAGTTTGTTCTTTGGTGATAATGGGTACTTTGGCCCTTTTGAATAGAGGCTCTTGCGGGACATCGGTTTCTCCAATAATCACGTGAACGAAGTGCTGGGGCTATCCCAACTTGTTCTCCCCGTTAGATCATTTTTCTCAGAAATGGTTCTTGCCTCGATTGTCAAGAAATCCTTGAAGATGCCTTTTGTTGATCAGTTGGGCCGCTTCTTTTTGGGCGGTTATTCTCCCAGCCTTGCACTGATCTTCTCCGCATGTGTTTCTGTCAGTACAAGAGCTTACGATGGCATGCAGAGTGTCGTGTGAGCTTTTACCAACAGGGATCAGTATTGGTGCCCCTTCATGGTTTTGTGATGGCATGATGGTGCCTGAAATTGAAGATTATTGGACAAGAAAAAAGTGTAAAGAATAACTTGTGTTCTTAGAAAACCAGCACTAAAACAATCACTATTATTTTTAGCCCCACGGTGGACGCCAAACTGTTTACCTAGAAAATGGTAATTCCAATTATATTTTATTATGTGGTTCTAAAAATACATGATATATTTGAATACCAGTTGATTAAGCAGTAGATACTGAATGTGAAGCAAAGAAATGAAATAAGAACAAAGGAAACAAGGTTATGCAAACCAAGTAGCGGGGAGATCGGTCTCAAGGGTGAGCGGTGAGGGTCTCGAGGTCGATATTTTGAAGCTTGAAAGTTGGCTATCGATAACCGTATAACAATACTTAAGGCCTTAAGCATGGCCTATTTATGATCAATAACAGGTAATAAATGAAGAATAACTCAAGAACACAATAAATAAGAAGCAATAAATTAATGAAGCAATTGTAGAGAATGTTTTTTCTTAAAGGGCAGAGGATGTTCTTGTTTTTGTATATTGAGTATTATGTGTGTTAAAAAGTGACAAGGGTCCACTTTATATATAAGGGGGAATCCCAACATAGTACATGTGTAATTAATGCAAAGAGATATGACCGGTACAGTCATTTTAATGCCACGGTACGGGCTTGTACTACTTTGTGTACATTGTCATCTTTAACCACGTTCCTTCTGGAACTTCCCGGTTTCCCATAACACTCTTCGATGTTCTCCCTGCCCCAAAGTATATCGAATCCTCGGAATTCTTCCTCGAGAGGTGCACGTCGGGGTTGAAATTTGGACTTTACTCCGATACAACCGAGATCGAGGCTCAGAATGCTGAAATAACCTACAAATCGGCCTTCCCCTGTTTCACTGTATACATGAATAATAATAGCTCCATTTAAAACATAACGAACCCACATACGCACTCATCCTGAGTGACCTTATTTCACGAGTCCACACTGTCTAAAAACCCACAAACCATCTGTGAACAACTATTTTTTGACCACACCGAAATTCTATACTATTTTGCTATAAATATTA
>MDKI01109248.1:0-7500 GCA_005239505.1 Nicotiana paniculata
TCCATTAGGCACTCATGACGTGTATTTTTATCGTTAAAACACATAAAATGCAAGGTATATAATACTAAAAATCATGAATTCTAGCCACGCATCAAGGGCAGTTCAGCGAAAGTTGGGTACCCGAGTTGAGTTGAGCAAAGCATTTCATCCTCAGATGGACGGGCAGTCCGAGCGTACTATTCAGATTCTAGAGGATATGATCCGCACTTGTATTATTGAATTTGGAGGTTCTTGGGATCAATTTTTGTCTTTAGCGGAGTTTTCCTACAATAATAGTTATCAGTCGAGCATTCAGATGGCTCCTTATGAGGCATTATATGGTAGACGGTGTAGATCGCCAGTTGGGTAGTTTGAGCCGGGGAGGCTTGATTATTGGGTACAGACTTAGTTCAGGAGGCCTTAGATAAGGTCAAGATTATACAGGATCGACTTCGTGCAGCTCAGTCTAGGAAAAAGATTTACGCCAACCATAAGGTTCGGGATGTGCCATTCATGGTTGGAGAGAGAGTATTACTTAGGGTATCGCCCATGAAGGGTGTTATGAGATTTGGGAAGAAGGGAAAGTTGAGCCCTAGGTATATCGGGGCCGTTTGAGATTCTTGATAGAGTGGGGGAGGTATCTTGTAGACTTGCGTTGCCTCCAGGGTTATCCTCAGTTCATCTGGTATTCCATGTATCTATGCTCCATAAATATCATGGTGACCCGTCCCACGTGTTAGATTTCAGCTCTGTCCAATTGGACAAAGATTTGAATTATGAGGAGTAGCCAGTAGCCATTCTAGATCGGCAGGTTCGACAGTTGAGATGAAAGAGTTACCCTTCAGTTCGAGTGTTGTAGAAGGGTCAGCCTGTTGAGGCAGCTACTTGGGAGTCCGAGTCAGAAATGCAGAGTAGATATCCCCACTTATTTGCCAGTTCAGGTAATTTTCTATGTACGTTAGATGACGCACGTTTGTTTTAGAGGTGGAGATTGTGATGACCCAAAGGGTCATCTTATAAATTAAGAAAGTATTCCAGGATCATTAGCCTTAAAAATACTAATTTTAATTACCTCTATTTGCGTGCGCAGTCCGAGTGTCAATCCGAAAAGCTTTTATGTGAAAATATCAGAAATAGTAATTTCTAGAGTTAAAATTTAGTTTTAGCTGACTTGGGTCAACATTTTTAGTAAACGGACCCAGATATGTGTTCCGACGATCCCAGGAAGTCCGCAATAAAATATGGGACTTGGGCGTATGCCCGAAATTGAATTCCAAGGTCCCTAGCTTTAGAAATCAATTTTTAAAGAAAATTATTTTGCTGGATTTTAATGAAATGAATTAATATTTGAAACCATTGGTATCGGGACCGTATTTTTGGTTCCGGAGCCCGGTACATATTTGTTATAGTATTTAAGTACTATCTGTGAAATTTGGTGAGAATCGGATTTGATTTGACGTGATTCGGACATCCGGTTGAGAAATAGTGAACTTTAAGTGTTCTTGAAAAAATGATGAGTTTGAGGTTAAATTCTTAGTTTTAGATGTTATTTTCATGATTTGATCGCATGAGCAAGAATGTATGATGTTTTTAAACTTACGTGCATGTTTGGTTTAGAGCCCCGAGGGCTCGGGTGAGTTTCGGATAGGCTACAGGATGTTTTAAACTTAGGAATAACTAATGTTTTTGCTGTTACTGGTGCACAATTGATTTGTTCTTCGCATTTGCAGTGCTTTACTCGCGAACACGTAGAGTAAAAATGCATTGGGAAATTTTTGTTCTTCACTAACGCGTGCTGGCCCACGCGAACGCGATGTGTTAAGTGGGCCTGGGGGAGAGGGAGCCGATTACTCTATGCGAACACGGCCACCTGGTCGCGAACGCGAAGGCCACTAGGCCTAGCTATACGTGAACGCGTTCAAGACCCTGCGAACGCGAAGGCCATTGGACCTGACCCATCGTGAACGCGGCAGGCCCATCGCTAACGCGATGAAGGCCTGTCCAGTCATATAAAAACAATTTTAAAACTCGGGCAGAACCTATTTTTCACCTATTTTTGAACTACAAAGACCTAGAGGAAATTTTCTTCACACAAATTCATCCCCAAGGTGTTGGTAAGAAATCCTAAACTCTTCTCTTTCAATCCCAATGTTTTTCATCACTTTTCAATCAAAAATTAAGAATTTTCATGGTAGAAATTGAGGATTTGGGTAGAATTAGGGAATTTTGTAAAAAATTGAATTTTGACCTCAAATTTGGGGTTGGATTTTGAAACTAATTGCATATTCGGGCTCGGGAGTGAATGGGTAAACGGAATTATGCCTGAACCCCGAGTTTGGACAAAGTGGTCCCTGGGTTAGTTTTCAACTTTTTTTTTAGAAAACTTAGGAAAATAATGATTTTTCAATAAAGTTAGTTCCTTTAGCATAAATTAATGATATTAAACTAATTATGATTAGATTCGAGCGGGTTAGAGGCAAACTTAAATTCTATGTGAATTTGCATGTGTGTGGTGTATAGGTGAGGTGACGAGTATCTATGCACCACTAAATTATTTGTTGAACATGGTCCCTTCCTTGTTTCCAATTATTTGCTTTCGGGCTTAGTTGTTTCATGATCATTGATGTTTATATGTCTATTTGGATTCGTTAACTTATTGTTAAGTATTATTTCAAGTATTTCGGAAGTGTTGGTTGTTCTCTTAGTTTTGTTATGTTACATAAGGATTGAGTTGGATGCTAGTGTTACGATATGTAACGACCCGACCGGTCTTTTTATGTTTTAGGACCCTGTGCCCCTAAATGAGACTTCCTGTAGTTGCTTTTATTGATTTATGACTTGCGGGGACGGGTGGTTCGAGGTTTGGAGGAGTTTGGAGTAGTATAGGAACACTTAGTTCCTTAAGGTTGGCCTTAAAGACCAAGTTTGACTTCAGTCAACATTTTCAGTAAACAATCCCGAAATCGAGTTTTGAGATTCTGGTGGGTTCGTATGATGATTTAGGACTGGGGAGTTTGTTCAGAACGGGTTATGGATGACCCGGCAGCGTTTCAGCGCCAAATGGTGAAATAAGAATGTCCTAAATTCAAATTGAGGTTTGGAATGTATTTTTGTGTTATCGAGGTCCGAACGGAATTCCGAGGCCGGGAATAGTTTCGTTATGTCATTTATGAATTGCTTGCAAAATTTGGTGTCATTCCGAGTAGCATAGGTATGGTTCGGCATTTTGAAAGCGAATTCAGAAACTTGAAGTTCTTAAGTTTGATCCAATAGGTTTTGAGGTGTGATTTTTAGATTTAGCGTTGTTTCGGGTGTTCCGACGGCTCGAGCGAGTCCGTATTATGATTTAGGACTTGTTGGTATATTTGGACGAGGTCTCGGGTGGACCCTGATGCCATTCGGGCATCGAGCGAGGCAAAAACCATCCTAAAATGACTGCTGGTGCACAGGTCTGGTGCGACCGCACCTGCGGAGGTCCAATCGCAGGTGCGAGACCGCTCTTGCGCTCCTAGTCTCGCAGGTGAGACTCCTGAGGGAGTTGCCAATTTTTGCAGGTTCGGGCCCCTTTCCGTATAAGCAGAGTCGCAAGTGCAGACTTCTCACCGCAGATGCGAAACCAGGCCCCCTTCCCCTTATCCGCAGGTGCAAGAATTTCCTCGCAGATGCGAGACCGCAGGTGCGGTCCTCGAGCCATAGGTGCGAAAATCCTGTAGGCAGTGCACTTCCTTTTAAACACAGTCCTAGCCATTTTTGAACACTTTTTCTTCATTCTTGGGAGATTTTGAGAGCATGCAAGGAGGGTATTTGATGCGAGGCTAGAATTCATAGTTTTACATGTTATATGCCCTACATTTTATGTGCGTTAATGATAAAAATACACTTTTTATGTGCATAATAGAGTTTATTTCATGTGTAGGTGAATTGGAGATGGAAACCGATCTAAATGGATGCAAATACATCGAAAATACGCTCAAGAGGCGAGGAGGAGTGCACCGGGCTATAGCCGAGCGCCAGAGTCCAAACGTCTGACCCTTCCTGGCGTTAGCCAGGCGTTAGAGTCCAAACGCCAGCCTTAGCCTGGCGTTAGCCAGGCGTTAGGGCCCAAACGCCAGGTCACAAGTTCGGTCAATTCCGAGTTTTGACGAGTTTAAGTGTTTCCCGGTTGGAATAGAAGTCTCCTACACGTTTAGTGTTCGTCCTAAACATATAAATAGACCCCGTAAACACAACTTGAAGGAAGATTCGGAAGGCATACGAAGGATTCGAAGAGAGAAAACCATTGAAGTGACAAAACATTAATTTTTACATCTTTTATTCATTACTTTGTAGTTCAATTATGCAATTTCTTTTGGGTGTGATTCTTAAGAACATGAGTAGCTAAATTCTTTAATCTAGGGTTTTGGTAGAACCCATTGGGGATATAGTGTGATTCTTTTGAACATGTTTTCGACCTAGCTACTGTGAGGTAAGTGATTCCTACTATGAATTTAGATTATTACTTGAATTGTTAGGTAGATTAACACCACAATTAGTTGAAAACATGGGTTAGAGTAAAAACTTAGATTTTTGGCAAAAATGGGAAGTGAACAAGAAATTTGTTGAGGAATCAAACAAAAACTATATAATATTGATCCAGAATCCGAGCATGTGGGCCTGGGGGCGTATTTTGGGATTTTGCAATTTAGGTTGAAATAATCATTTAAAGAGAGAAATTTCATACATTCGAGTATAGATTGATTTATTTATGCAATATTTGACTAGTTTCGAGTCCTTGGGCGATGAATATGGAGTTTCGGGCGCATTCTTGACCCGGGAATTAGACTTGACACGAGGTAAGTCTCCTTTCTAACCTTGTAAGAGAGAATTTTCCCCATAGGTGAATTAAATGATTATGTGTCATTATTGTGGGGGAATACGTACGTGCGAGGTGACGAGAGCCCGTGCGTAGTGACTATTATTGTTATGTCCGGGTAGTTAGGCCCACACCATGCCATGTGAATTCCATTAAATTGAGTTATATTCTTTGTAACTTCATTGTATGCAACTTTATTTTTATGAAAACCGAGAATTTGATGTTTTAAAGGAATTTTTATTTGAAAAGAATTGAAAGAAAGATGTTGTGTTTGCATGCGACCGCTTCGCAATTTATATCCCGCGAGCGGAGTGATTCTTTCCCCTACTCTCATGGGAGCGGATCGTACGCCACGGCGGGTATTGATAGATGCATCTATGGTTCGCGTCGTTCGACCCTTTGGCAGTGCACAGTTATTATTATTATGTTGGCCCAGGCCGGATGTCCTTATTCCACTATGCGCATGCTATTTGCCTGATATTGTTTATGAATGTTGAGCTGTGAATTTTCCTGGAGGATCGAACTGAAAACTTGTAAATTGATGCTTCATTACATATTCGGATTTTATTACGGTTCGATATTTATTTTCTTACTATCCATGCTTACTTGTTGTCGTATTTTAAATTATCACTTAAATACACTGTTTGGACCCTATTAAGTGTCAAGTCGGCCTCTCGTCACTACTTCTGCAAGATTAGGCGGGATACTTACTGGGTACATATTGTTTATGTACTCATGCTACGCTCTGTACTTAATTGTACAGGTTCTGAGGCAGGTGCATCTGGGTTCCAGTCAGGAGCTCGTTCCTGAGCTTTACTGGTCGAGGCTTCACGATGAGATACTCTTCTTGGCGATGTCCAGCAGCACTCTAGAGCTATGCTTTTCGTTATTTCTGTCTATACTTACTCAGACAGTAGGACAGACTTTCATTCTTTTGATATTATTATACTAGATGCCTGTAGACTTGTGACACTAGTTCCTGGTACACACACGCTAGTAGACTTTATTTTGGGATGTAATCGTAAACTATGACTTCATGATTATTTATTTTGCATAAAAATTTCCTAAGTTATCCATTTCTACTTAATGTCTCAAACTAAGTTAAGCAAGTGTTGAAAAATATTTTTGGTAAACTACCTAAATCACTAGTAGAAAATGGTTGGCTTGCCTGGCGGCGGTGTTGGGCGCCATCGCGACCTGAATTAGGGTTAGGTCGTGACACGATATGTATATAATTTCATGTTGGTTTCGTTGTGAAATGATAATTGATGAAGTTTATGAGTTTTACGGCTTCTGTTTACAATTGTTGATTACAAAAATATTGTGAAAGGCTTGGCCTGAATTGTGAAAGTTTTTGTAAATAAACTGATATGATATGTCTGGTGGGAGCGGGTTGCACGCCGCAACAAGGAGTGATAAGGGTGGACAGGTGGGATCGGGATGCACGCCGCAACAGGAGAAATAAGGGTGATATATATATAGGGAGGAGCAATAAGAGTGGACAGGTGGGAGCGGGTTGCGCACCGCAACAAGGAGAGATAAGGGAGAATAATTATGTTTTACTGATTTTCAAAATTAAGGATTTGGAGAACTCCGGTTTAGTTAAAAAGGTTTCATACTCTGATTTTTACTGTGATTTAAATCGAAACTTGGAAAATTTGAGGAGTTGATTTTAGCTGATATCTGAAAAGAATTATCTGAGTTGTTTTTATTTACTGTTGCAAGTTACTGGTTATTTAATTTATTATTATTATTTCTTTCTTACTTTATTATTTTCACAGGTTATATTTTTAATGCCCCGTCGTAGCCTCGTCACTATTGCGTCGAGGTTAGGCTCGGCACTTACTCAGTACATGGGGTCGGTTGTACTGATACTACACTCTGCACTCTTTTGTGCAGATCCAGGTACCGCCCAGAGTTAGGGGATTTTTGTAGATGTCGTCATCATTCGGAGACACGAGGTAGATCTGTTGGCGTCCGCAGATTCCTCGAGTCCTCTCTTTACTTTATAGACGCTATTTTATTTCTTTCAAAACAGAGATATATTCTTTCAGGCCATTATTTGTAGTATTCTTAGTAGTTCGTGAATTGCTACACCAGACCCTGGGTAGTTATATAGTTGGTTTTAGTTCGTGGTTCGTTTCATCATATCGAATATTATTCCTAACTACATTTATTAAAAATTATTAGATTTAGTTTATTTTAAATTGTCTCATTGTGTTTAAGTAAATATTAAAAGGCAAATGGCTAATCAAGTTCTAACATTGGCTTGCCTAGAAAGTGTGGTGTTAGGCGCCATCAGGATCTCGTGGATTGGGAATTTGGGTCATGACATCTAGACCTATCTTGAGCTGATTGGTTCTTTTTTCTTTTTTCTTTTTGATAATATTGGTGTTAAAACATAGATGTAGTGATGGACATAAGGTATTTTCTAGTGGAAAATCTTACGGAAATGTCCCAAATAAGTTCTAACTTACAAATCTCTAACCATTAATAATAGACTTATCAAAACTAGTCAAGCACATAAATAATTTTAAAACCCAAATAAATAAGAATTCTTTCTCTCCAAGAATCACACACATAGATCTTCTTCCATATTTTTAAGTGTGATCGGCAACATTAGATGCAAGATGTGAAAAAAAAGCTCCATCGATGAGGTTGCAAACAAG
>MDKI01109248.1:10000-22081 GCA_005239505.1 Nicotiana paniculata
ATTAATTTGAAAAAAATGAATTGAGAAGAATGTGCTATGTTTATAGGAAACCGCTTCGCACTTATAATCCGCAAGCGGGTGATTTTCCTCCACTAGTGTCATGGGAGCGGGTTGTTCACCTCGGCAGGTTAATAGATGCATCTATGGTTCGTGTCGTTCGACCCTTCGGCAGTGCACATTTACTTTTCTATTGGATCGAGTCGTGTGTCCTTGACATGTTGTGTGCATGTTAATTGCTTGGTATTTCCTGTGATTTTAAACCATTAAAAAAAAGGCCTTGAAGAATAAGTTTGTATCTGTTTAATAGGAGTTGGCACCTAAATGTACTTATGGAAAGAATTGTCATTTCTTGTCTTTATCGTTATTCAGCTTTTATATTCATGCTTAGCCTTATAATTAACTAAATTTTTTTGGCCCTAGTGAGTGTCAAGTCGACCTCTCGTCACTACTTCTTCGAGATTAGACTGGATACTTACTGGGTACATGATGTTTATGTACTCATGCTACGCTTCTGTACTTAATTGTACAGGTTCTGAAGCGGGTTCATCTGGTTGTCAGCCTGGAGCACGTTCTTGACTCCTCGCGATTTAGGGATTCCACGGTGAACTGCTTCCCTTGATGCCATTCAGCAGCACGTTGTAGTCATCCCTTTTTTTTGTTATTATGTATATATCCTCTCAGACAGTATGATAGATGTATTCTTTTGATTCCTTCTACTAGATGCATGTACACTTGTGACACCAGTTCTTTGCACACACATTTGTAGACTATTCTTTTGGGCATGTATCTATTTAAAAACTTAACTTTTGGTCATTTTAGTTAAATTGTCTTTGATGCTTGAAATTCTTTTTCTCATGCTCGCGACAAGAACTCAAGTATTTTAAATAAATTTTGTTAAAATTTAATGGGACACACTAGACTAATAAGGTTGGCTAGCCTAAGATTGACGTTGGGTGCCATCGCGAGCTATATTTGGATTTTGGTCGTGACAACTTGGTATCAGAGCTCTAGGTTCACGTAGGTCTCACAAGTAACAGGAAAACCCAATAGAGTCCTGCGGATCGGTACGGAGACGTCTGTATTTATCTTCGGGAGGCTGTAGAGTGTTAGGAAATCTCTCCTTATTCATCTTCTGTCGTGCAGTTGATAGTATATTAAATCTCACTTTTTTATTCTCTCACAGATATGGTAAGGACGCGCACAACTGACGTTCTGGACCCGAGATGAGCTGCTCCCCCCGTTGCTAGAGGCTGAGGTAGAGGTCGGGGGAGGGCACTGGCCCGAGGTAGGGGACGAGGGCATCCTAGAGCTGCCCCAGTTGCTCCACCAGGAGAGGACCCTATCATTGGGGAGCAGGGAGAGGTGCCCGTAGTAGATCCTGCCCGATGGATTTCATGACAGCGCCGGGCTTTCAAGAGGTCATGATCCGGATGATGCGGGTCATGGACACTATGACCCAGGCTGGTTTATTTCCAGCAGACCCGGCCACATCTCAGGCGGTAGGGGGAGCACAGACCCCTACTGCCCAGGCCCCGGGACATGCAGTTGCGGTCTATTAGACTCCGGGTACCCTACCCGTGGGTGTGGCCCAGCCAGTTGCAGCAACCTAAGCCCCGACCAGCTGTGGACGGCGATCGGCAGAAGTTACTGGACAGATGGACTAGACTTCACCCTCCTGTCTTCGGGGGTGAGCGTCATGAGGATGCTCAGGATTTTATTGATAGGTGCAGGGACAGACTGCACAATATAAGGATACTGGAGTCTCATAGGGTTGACTTCACCACCTTCCAGCTAGAGGGTAGGGCCCGCAAATGGTGGCAGTCTTATGTTCTCGGCAGGCCGGCGGATTCTCCTCCCATCACCTGGGAGCAGTTCACTCAGTTATTCTTGGACAGATATATTCCACCCTCTGAGAGGGAAGAGTTGTGGTACCAGTTCGAGCTGCTTGAGTAGGGTCATATGTCAGTGACCGTCTACAAGGCGAGGTTTTCTGAGTTGTCTCGTCTTGCACTCATGATACTTCCTACTGATGCAGAGAGAGTGCGGAGATTTGTAGCATGGTTGCACTATGGTATTAGGGCCAACATGGCCCGAGAGGTGGAAATCGCCCGCAAGATTGAGGGTTATCGTCTGAGGAGTAGGGAGCAGGGGCAGCAGGATAAGAGAGCTCAATTTTCTGGAGATTTCAGAGGTGCTCCGGTTCGGGGCAGAGGTCAGTTTGGGAGGGGCCAGCCCAGCAGGCCCCCATATTCAGCACTACCACAACCTCTTCGAGGCGCTCCGGTGAGGCCTTATTCGCCATGTTGGAGAGTTCTTATCGTCTATCGGCTATTCAGGGTTCCTCCAGGCGGTATTCTAGTCATCAAGGTTCTTCCAGCGCCTATTTCAGTGCCATGCTAGAGAGTTCATACCACCCCCCAGCCATTCAGGGTTCCTCTGGTGGGTATTCCGGACACCAGGGCTAGTCTCCAGGGCAGTAGTCCATGGTGCCGAGAGGTTGTTACGAGTGTGGGGATCCAAGTCACATGAAGAGGTATTTCCCCAGGATTTGAGGCAAGCCAGTGCAGCAGGGCCATCAGCCTATGATTTCAGCACCAGCAGTCCGGCCACCCAGAGGTAGAGGAAAGGTGGGTAGGGGTCGTCCTAGAGGTGGAGGCCAGGCAGGGGAGCTCAGCCAGCTGCTATTCAGTTGGGTGGAGGCCATCCAGCCGGTGCTCCAGCCAGATTTTATGCTTTTCCGGCCAGACCAGATGCATTGGCCTCAGACGTCGTTATCACAGGTATCATCTCCGTCTGCAGTGTCGAGGCTTCAGTATTATTTGATCCAGTGTCTACCTATTCATATGTATCATCTCATTTCCTAGGTATTCCTCGTGAGTCTTTGGGTACTCTTATTTATGTGTCCACTCCTATGGGCGATTCTGTGGTTGTGGACTGGATCTATCAGTCCTGTGGGGTCACATTCTGTAGGTTCGAGACTAGAACGGACATCTTGCTACTTGATATGACTGACTTTGAGGTCATCCTGGGCATGGACTGGTTATCTCCTTATCACACTATCTTGGATTGCCATGCCAAGACTGTTACATTAGCCATGCCTGAGTTGCCGAGATTAGAGTGGAGAGGTTCCTCAGCTAGTGTAGCTAGTCGAGTTATTTCTTTTCTGAAGGCTCAACATATGGTCGAGAAGGGTTGTTTGTCTTATATCGCTTATGTGCGGGACACCACCGCAGAATCTCCGACGATTGATTCAGTGCCAGTAGTTTGTGATTTCGCCGATGTGTTTCCTTTTGATATCCCATGCATATCGCCAGAATGTGATATTGATTTCTGTATTGACTTGACTCCAGGCACCTAGCCTATATCCATTCCACCGTACCGTATGGCTCCGAAAGAATTGAAAGAATAGCTTGAGGAGTTTCTACCTAAGGGGTTTATCAGACCGAGTGTATCACCTTGGGGTGCAACACTGTTATTTTTGAAAAATAAGGATGGGACTATGCGGATGTGTATTGACTACCGCCAGTTGAACAAAGTTACAATCAAGAACAAGTACCCGTTACCGCGCATCAATAATTTGTTTGACCAGTTGCAGGGTGCTAGGATGTTTTCTAAGATCGACCTGAGATCTGGGTATCATCAGTTGAGGATTCGGGATTCAGATGTTTCGAAGACTACCTTCCGTACTAGATATGGTCATTACAAGTTCCTGGTGATGTCCTTTGGCTTGACTAATGCCCCAGCAGCGTTCATGGATTTGATGAACGGGGTGTTCAGGCCTTATATCGATTCCTTTGTCATCGTCTTCATTGATGACATCTTGACCTACTCACGTAGCCTGGGGGAGCACGAGCAGCATTTGAGAGTAGTGCTCCAGACCTTGCGGGAACAAAAGTTGTAGGCTAAGTTCTCCAAGTGTGAGTTTTGGTTAGATTCCGTAGCATTCTTGGTACATGTGGTGTCCGGAGAGGGTATCAAGGTGGATTCTAAGAAGATTGAGGCAGTTCAGAGTTGGCCATATCCTACTTCAGCGACCGTGATCAGGAGCTTCTTGGGATTGGAAGGTTATTATTGTCAGTTTGTAGAGGGTTTTTCATCTATTGCAGCTCCTCTGACTAGATTGACCCAGAAGGGTGCCCTGTTTCGATGGTCCGACGAGTGCGAGGCGAGATTTCAGAAGCTCAAGGCAGCATTGACCACAGCACCAGTTCTAGTGTTTCCTTGCGGTTCAGAGATGTATACAATTTATTGCGACGCTTCACGCGTTGGCTTAGAATGTGTATTGATGAAGGAGGGACAAGTTATTGCATATGCTTCACATCAGTTGAAGATCCATGAGAAGAACTACCCCGTGCACGATTGGAGTTGGCAGCGATTGTTCATGCTCTTAAGATTTGGAGGCATTACTTGTATGGATGTCTTGTGAGGTTTATACAGACCACCGCAGCTTGCAGCACCTATTCAAGCAAAGGGACCTTAATTTGAGACAGCGTAGGTGGCTTGAGTTACTGAAGAACTATGAACCATTCTTTATCATCCCGGCAAGGGGAATGTGGTTGCAGGCGCCTTAAGTAGGAAAACGGAGAGTATGGGTAGCTTGGAATTCATTTCAGAGATGAGAGGCACTAGATCTGGACATTTAGCCCTTGGATAACAGACTTGTGAGGCTGGACATCTCAGAGCCCAGCCGAGTTCTTGCATGTGTTTTTGCTCAGTCTTCATTATTGGGACAAATCAAGGCTCAACATTTCGATGATCCGCACTTAGCAGTTCTCGTAGAGACGGTACTATAGGGTGGTACCAAGGAGGTTTCTATTGGCGAGGATGGTGTCCTCCGACTTCAGGGTCGCTTATGTGTTCCTAATGTTGATGGCCTGAGGGAGAGGATTCTAGAGGAGGCACACAGTTCATAGTATTCTATTCATCCAGGTGCCACGAAGATGTATCGTAATCTGAGGCAGCACTACTGGTGGCGGCGGATGAGGAAAGACATAGTGGAGTATGTGGCTAGATGTCTAAACTGCCAACAGGTTAAGTATGAGAACCAGAGGCCAGGAGGCCTACTTCAGCAGATGCCTATACCTGAGTGAAAATGGGAGCGCATCACTATGGACTTTGTAGTCGGGTTGTCGTGGACCTTGCGGAATTTTGATGCGGTGTGGGTTATCGTAGACGGGTTGACCAAGTCAGCACACTTTATTCCAGTGGCCACTACTTATACTTCAGAGAGGTTGGCTTAGATCTACATTCGGGGGATAGTCCGGCTGCACGGTGTGCCAGTATCCGTCATATCAGATAGAGGTCCTCAGTTCACCTCGCATTTCTGGAGAGCCGTGCAAAGTGAGTTGGGCAGCCTGTGTAGAGCTCAGCACAGCATTTCATCCACAGACCGACGGGCAGTCGGAGCGGACAGTCCAGATATTGGAGGACATGCTCAGGGCATGTGTGATTGACTTTGGAGGGCAGTGGGACCAGTTCTTGCCCTTGGCCGAGTTTGCGTACAACAACAGCTATCAATCCAGCATTGATATGGCCCCATTTAAGGCTCCATATGGTCGGCGATACCGTTCTCCCATCGGCTGGTTTGAGTCGGGCAAGGCTAAGTTATATGGCACTGACTTGGTAAAGGATGCCTTGGAGAAGGTGAAGCTGATTTAGGAAAGGCTTCGCACGGCACAGTCCAGGCAGAAGAGTTACATGGATCAGAAGGCGCGTGATGTATCATTCATGGTCGGCAAGAAGTTTCTCTTGAAAGTCTCGCCGGTGAAGGGTATTATGAGTTTCGGGAAGAAAGGAAAGTTGAGCCCAAGGTTTATAGGCACATTCGAGGTATTGGGGCGAGTTGGGGAGGTTTCTTATGAGCTTTCTCTACCTCCCAGCTTATCAGGTGTTCCCCTAGTTTTTCATGTATTCATGCTCCGGAGGTACCACGCCAACTTGTCTCATGTGTTA
Organism: Nicotiana paniculata; assembly: GCA_005239505.1. NCBI lineage: Eukaryota > Viridiplantae > Streptophyta > Magnoliopsida > Solanales > Solanaceae > Nicotiana > Nicotiana paniculata. Next base: position 15,953 of record MDKI01109248.1, read on the forward strand.
GACTTCAGTACCATTCAGCTAGACCAGAGGTCCAGCTACGAAGAGGAGCCCATTGCTATTATTGGTAGGCAGGAGCGCCAGTTGAGGACTAAGAGGGTTTCCGCCGTGAGGGTCCAGTGGAGGGGACAGCCAGTCGAGGAGGCGACTTGGGAGTCCGAGGAGGACATGCGGAGCAAATATCCTCACTTATTCAGCACTCCAGGTATGATTCTAGACTCGTTCGAGGACGAACGTTTGTTTAAGAGATGGAGAATGTAACGACCCGATCGGTCATTTTTCCTTCTAGAACCTTGTGCCCCTGAATAAGACTTTTTGTACTTGCTTTATTTTATTTATGACTTGTGGGGATAGTTGGTTTGGGAATGAGTTTGGGTTAGAATCGGAACACTTAGTTCCGTAAGGGTGGCCTTAAAGGCCAAGTTTGACTACGGTCAATGTTTTTAGTAAACGACCTCGGAATTGGGATTTGAATGTTCCAATAGGTTAGTAGGATGATTTCGGACTTGGGCGTATGTTTGGAACGGGTTTCGAATGACCCGGGGGCGTTTCGGCGCCAAATAGTGGAATGTGATTCTTGAAGTTCAAAAATTGAGGTTTGGAACGTGTTTTGGCGATATCGGGGTCTAAACAAAATTCCGATATTGGAAACAATTCCGTAGTGTCATTTATAACTTGCTCGCAAAATTTGGTGTCATTCCGAGTTTACGTTTCGCCATATTGGAAGTGAATCCAAGAACTTAAAGTTCTTAAGTAAAGTTTAGTTGGTTTTGGGGTGCGATTCTTAGATTTAGTTGTTTCGGGCGCTCTGTAGGTCCGAGCGAGACCATTTTATGATTTATAACTGGTTAGTGTATTCAAACGAGGCCTGGGGGCCCGTATGCCTTTCGGACATCGCGCGAGGCGAGTCCCAGCTCAAAGAGAGTTGCTGGTGCACCAAATCTGGTGCGACCACACCTATGACTGGACAGCCGCAGGTGCAGTTGAAGGCTCGCGGGTGCGTCCATCAAGGGGGTGCCCAGGATCCGCAGGTGCGGACCCTTCTTCGCAGAACCGGAGTCGCAGGTGCGGGAATCTTTCCGCAGGAGCGATCCAGGCCAGCCCCTCCTCTTTCCGCAGATGTGGACACTGGTCCGCAGGTGCGGTCCATGCACTGCAGGTGTGGAATGACTGAAGGCAGTGAGGTCGTTTTAAATCGGGACTTAGGCTCATTTGAGAGCATTTATCACACTTTGGGCGATTTAGGAGCTCCCAAAAACAGAGATTTCGACTTAGCACCTTGAAGTAATGTATTTCCTACTTAATGTGAGTTTATTACGTAGTTTTTGGGTAGATTAACACACAAAGATTAGCGAAAATTATGGGTTTAGGGTGAAACCTAGGGTTTTGAATAAAATGATATTTAACCACGAAATTAGTTATGGAACCTAGTAAAAATCATATATTATTAATCCTTATGTTATGGGTAACAACTTTCTTTAAGAATTTCCAAAATTCGAGCATGTGGGCCCATAGGGGAATTTTAAGAATCTCACAAATTGGCTTGGGTAATCGCTTAAATGGTAGAATTATGAACTTTCGAGCATAGATTGACTAGTTTATGTAATGTTTGGCTAGTTTCGAGTTGTCGGGCATCGAATTTGGAGGTTTGAGCGCATTCTTGAATTGGAAATTAGGCTTGATACGAGGTAAGTCTCCTTTCTAACCTTGGAATAGGAAATTGTCCCCATGGTGAAATAAATTATTGTGTGAATGATTGTGGGGGACTACGTACGCATTAGGTGACGAGGGTCCGTGCGTAGTGACTATTCTTGTTATGTCCGGGTAGTTTAGTCTTACACCATGCCTTGTGAACATTGCTAATTGATTTATATGCATGGTCATCATCGAGTGAAAGTTTACGTCAACATCTTAAGAATTTAAAGGTTTCAAGTAAGTCATTAATTTGAAAAAAATGAATTGAGAAGAATGTGCTATGTTTATGTGAAACCGCTTCGCACTTATATTCCGCGAGCGGGTGATTTTCCTCCATTACTCTCATGGGAGCGGGCCGTTCACCTCGGCAGGTTAATAGATGCATCTATGGTTCGCGTCGTTCGATCCGTTGGCAGTGCACATTTACTTTTTTGTTGGATCGATTTGTGTGTCCTTTACATGTTGTGCACATGTTAATTGCTTGGTATTTCCTGTGATTTTAAACTGGTAAAAAGAAGTCCTTGAAGAATAAGTTTGTATATGTTTAACAGGAGTTGTCACCTAAATGTACTTGTGGAAAGAATTTTCATTTCTTGTCTTTATTGTTATTCAGCTTTGATGTTCATGCTTAGCCTTATAATTAACTAAATTTTTTTGGCCCTAGTGAGTGTCAAGTCGACCTCTCGTCACTACTTATTCGAGATTAGACTGGATACTTACTGGGTACATGATGTTTATGTACATGCTACGCTTCTGTACTTAATTGTACAGGTTCTGAGGCGGTTTCATCTGGTTGTCAACCCGGAGCACGTTCTTGACTCCTCGCTATTTGGGGATTCCACGGTGAGCTGCTTCCCTTGATGTCGTTCAGCAGTACGTTGGAGTCTTCCCTTTTTTTCTTGTATTCTGTCTATATCCTCTCAGACAGTAGGATAGATGTATTCTTTTGATTCCTTCTACTAGATGCTTGTATACTTGTGACACCAATTCCTGGCACACACATTGATAGACTATTCTTTTTGGCATCTATCTATTTAAAAACTTAACTTTTGGTCATTTCAGTTAAATTTTCTTTGATGCTTGAAATTCTTTTTCTCATGCTCGCGACAAGAACTCAAGTATTTTAAATAAAGTTTGGTAAAATTTAATGGGACACACTATAATAATAAGGTTGGCTAGCCTAACATCGACGTTGGGCGCCATCGCGACCTAGATTCGAATGTGGGTCGTGACACTTCATATTGTTTTTGTTGCAGTTTATTTTTCGTACTACAGAAATTTATTGCAAACACAATCATAACAAACAGTAATTGTGAATAATAAAATATTTAAGTAATAAAGTAAATGGAATCATGGACTTTTATATTAGTTCAGAACAAATGTGGTATCATAATTCAGTCCCCTTGGATTGCAAGGATGTTATTTATTGAGCTCTTCGTATTTTGGGATGAGTACAACTTTTGTGGTTTTAAGCGTTCACCGCCAACGTTTACGAGAATGATTTTCACTCGCTCAACGATAACGAACAAGGGATGGTTTAATCACGCTCACGAATAACATACAACGTTGGTTTTCATTCGCTCACCAACAATGTGTTAAATATGAGTTTCAATGATGAAAAATATAATATATCACGTTTGATGCAGGATCACAAGGGATAAAATAAAGTATTCAAGATTCCATGTCATTCGATCATGGACTAAGGAAACAATCTATCAATGGAAGCAAAGGAAAGGAAAAGTATCAATACCTAGCTATGAAAAAGGAAGAAGCAGCGGAAATCCGGAAGAAGAATCAATGAATAATTTGATAAATGATTGACGGAAGCTAGTATAGGAAGGTCCCAAAATCAAAGGAAAATAAGAGTGCAAAGCTCTACACTGGAGATCGTAAAAACCCAAAATTAGGGAATCCATTATCAATCACTCAAGTAACGGATCTGCCCGGCGGAAGAAAACCCTGTCAAGGACACAAGTCAAGGAAGATAAACGAAAACCTGGCCTTATTCTTGAAAAGAGTCAATCTGCGATTAGGTTCAAGGATCAATTTCCTTGGGTTTGTAATCTCTCAAGATTCACATCAATCAATAGTCAAGTAGGCCTCACGAAGTATATATACATTTGTTCTAGACTTGAAGCAGACATACTTTGAACGAACCATTATCACTCTTTTTGTTCTACTTCAAACAAGCATTGTATTTCTTTTTAGATCTGTTGTGTAATTAGTGAGAGAAGAAAAAGAGATAAACACTGGTAAGTCATTGTAACAAGAAGGGAAAAGTGACACAGAAATAAATTTATACAAGTAAATATTTTTTTTAATTAATAATTATGTTGGTTTGTTATCATCAAATTCAATAGGTGAAACCTCGGGGATAATGTAGTAAAGTGATTAAGTTTTCTTTGCAAAAGGTCATTCACGAGGTTCTACCACTATAGTGTTAGGTCGACACTCTCCCATTGCTCAAATCGTTCAATGAACAAAAAGGAAGGTGAACTAAGGAAATATTATTGATTACGATGAAAAAAAATAATGTCTAACAAATCAAGATTAAATTCAAGTCATTTCATTCTTCGTGAACGTGATTTACTAAGTAGTTTAGTGGTCAAAGTACAACAAAAAAAATTGACCTTCAAAATTTAACTTATAATAGCAACTCTTAAATAGGCTTGACCCGACAAAGTGTAATGACCCAAGGGGTCATTTTATGAATTAAGACTTCTATCTAGGCTTATTATCCATAAAAAGATTAATTTTAATTACTTCAATTTACGTGCGCAGTCCGGGCGTGAAACCGGAAAGCTTTTATGTGAAAATATAAGAAATAATAATTTTTAGAATTAAAATTTAGTTTTAGTTGACTTGAGTCAACGTTTTTAGTAAACAGGCCCGGGTCTGCGACGATCCCGGGAGCTTCGAAGTAAAATATGGGACTTGGGCGTATGCCTGAAAATGAATTCCGAGGTCCCAAGCCTTAGAAATCAATTTTTGAAAGAAATTGTTTTGCTAAATTATTAATGAAATAAAGAAAAGAATTAATGTTTGAATCCATTGGTATCGGGCTCGTATTTTGGTTCCGGAGCCCGATACAGATTTGTTATAGTATTTGAATACTAACTGTGAAGTTTGGTGAGAATCGGAGTTTATTTGACGTGATTTGGACGTCTGGTTGAGAAATAGTGAAATTGAAGTGTTCTTGAGAAAAATGATGAGTTTTGAGGTTTAATTCATAGTTTTACATGTTATTTTCATGATTTGATCGCACGAGCAAGTCCGTATGATATTTTTAGACTTGCGTGCATGTTTGGTTTAGAGCCCCGAGGGCTCGGGTGAGTTTCGAATAGGTTTGGGTTGTGTTGCGCTCGTTCTTTCTTATGCTTCGACGTCGTTTCTTCAAGCATGAATGATATCATATTGAACAAATGAGCTCCGATTTCTGTTTTGAATGAAGTATTAGATCCGTATCGTAATTACGGATCCGTAGCAAAAAGAGTCGTTGAATTTGGACATCATATGAGGAATTTATGGTCATTTTTACTAAAAATAGGGTTTCCGGATTTTTCAGATTAATTACGAAATTGCCACTGACGGCATATTTAAAAATCTACACTATTTGTAAATATTAAAACCTACATATCTCCTTCATTATAAGGTCAAATTGAGTGATTCAAAAGCCTAACTTAACCAGAATTTCACAAGGAATCCATTGACATAAAAATCAAGTTTCGGGATCATTTGGTACGAGAAACGAGGCAGAATAGCTGGCAGAAAAATATATAAAAACTAGGGTTTGTTCATTCGGTCATATTTTGAGTTGGGGAGCTCGGATTTGGGCGATTTTCACCATAGGGATTGGGGTAAGTGTTCTCTACTCGTTTTTTTTTTTGTTATATTTCAATTACCCAATATTTTTCATCACTTTTAAATCAAAAACTAAAAATTTTCATGGAAAAAATTGAGGGTTTGGGTAGAATTAAGGAATTTTGTAAAAATCGAATCTTTACCTCGAATTGAGGCCATATTTTTCGAAACTAATTGTATATTCGGGATCGTGGGTGAATGGGTAAACGTAATTTGGTCCGAACCCCGAGATTGGACCAAGCGGGTCCGGGGTCGGGTTTTAATTTTTTTTAGAGAACTTTGGAAAAATTATAATTTTCAGTAAAGTTAGTTCCTTTAGCATTAATTAATGATATTAAGTTAATTATGATTAGATTCGAGTATATTGGAGGTGAATTCAAGAGAAAAAGCTATAATTGAACAGTGAGTGGCCTGCGAAGTTGAGGTAAGTGCTTGGTTTAACCTTGACTTGAGGGAATAGGAATCCTCAACCTGATTGTTATGTGAAATTACTTGTGTGTAGTGTATAGGTGAAGTGACGAGTACCTATGCACTACCAAATTGTTGTTTACCATGATCCCTTTTTCGTTTTCCATT
>ML312645.1:0-25471 GCA_005239505.1 Nicotiana paniculata
TAATGTGAAAGTCTTCAAGGGTGAACGATACATTATGACCAAAAATCTTGAAACTGATGGAGTATCGATTATTGGTGAATATACGAGAAAGGCACAAGCAACGAACCAACTTCATGCTGCACTTCAAGTTCTCCATAGCCAAAATGTATCGAAAAGTACCATTAGTTAACTTTTCTTCTTGTGCAGGAGTCAGGAAAGATTTGATCAAACTCTTCAAATCGTGGTTACCCTTCCAGTAAGCACGACAGTTAAACCAATCTCGAAACTCAAAATACCTTTCCCCAGCTCTTGTACGGACTGAAGGAGCTTTTGATTGTGTACGGTTTTTAGGTGCTTTAGCTGCTGCAGGATTTGAAGAAGCCATCTGTTGAAAGAAAGTAAAAGATATCAGTTAAAAACATCATATCAAAGAAGACAAAATCAGCAAATATAAAACAAAAAGCTTCAGCTCCCAATATGTTAAAGGGTCACCAAAAACAAAACACAAAACTTCAGCTCTTTATATGCTGAAGTTTCAGCAAAACAAAACACAAACTTCAGCTCCAAAACTAAAACAGGCTGAACTACAAAACACAAAACTTCAGCTCCCTATATGCTGAAGTTTCACCAAAAAAAGCACAAACTTCAGCTCCAAAACTAAAACAGGCTGAACTACAAAACACAAAACCTTAGCTCCCTATATGCTGAAGTTTCACCAAAAAAAGCACAAACTTCAGCTCCAAAACAAAAACAAGATGATGTACAAAATACAAAACTTCAGCTATCTATATGCTGAAGTTTCAGCAAAACAAGCTGAAGAACAAAACTTCAGCTCCAAACAAAAACAGGTTGAAGTACAAAACACAAAACTTCATCTATCTATATGCTGAAGTTTCAGCAAAACAAGCTGAAGAACAAAACTTCAGCTCCAAACAAAAACAGGTTGAAGTACAAAACACAAAACTTCATCTATCTATATGCTGAAGTTTCACCAAAACAAAGCACAAACTTCCGCTCCAAAACGAAAACAAGCTGAAGTACAAAACAAAAAATTAAGCGCCCAAATATGCTGAAGTTCACCATAACAAAACAAAAAACTTCAGCTTATAAACAAAAACAAGCTGAAGTTCACTAGTTAGAAAATACAAAACAGACACACACGTTCAAAAACTTCAGCATATTACCAAAACAAAACAAAAAAAAACTCAGCAAAGGCACAAATTTAAACACCAATAATTAAACACAAAAAAATAAATAAAAAATCAGCTCCATAAAATTAAGGTATAGATGACAAAATCACTATAGAACTAACCCCTAACAACCGATCAAACATGAATATCAAAAAAAGAAAAAGAAAAAACAAACCCTATAAAACATGAGTATCACAAAAAAAAAGAAGATAAAAATAACTGTAATGTACCTGTGATTATATGTAATATTGTTGGAGAACAAACAGTTGAAGCGATGAATATCAAAGCACAATGACGATCGTAAGCGAAGAACGGGAGAGAGAGAGAGAGAAAGAGAGTATTTGTGAGTATACAGTATAGGAATGGAAGTAGAGGAAGCTTGACTACTTGTAAAAGGGTAATATTGTCTTTTCGAAAGGCTTTTAACAAAAAAAGGGGTACCGGTGCAAACATAAAAATAAAGCGGGTACAGGTTAAAGAGGGGCGCCTAAATAGGGCGCCCCGTGCAATTTTTACATTGGCTTCCTATAGCAAGTGATCACATAAGGTTTTTGTTTTTTGGCTACATTATTTAGTTCATATGATCTTTATTTATACGCAATAACTGCACCTAATCAACTAATACTATCCCACATTAGGGAAATTTAAAAAAATTTGTTAGTAAATTTTATTTGTAAAATAATTTTGGAGAAAAAACAACGTATAAAAAGAAATGTAGAAGAAGTAGAAATTAATCCGAGCCCACTGAATTCACAGTGTTTCATTAAGGAACTTAATCCCCTCCTAATACATGAGATTGTAGATTATTTCCTCCCATGATAGAACGGATTACACATTGGTGTAGCGGTACTTCAAACGCCAGTATTTCAACGAACACAAATGGCGGCAACAAATCACACTTATATTGTTTGTTTTGTAAGAAAATAATGCAGAAAAGAAGATGAGCATTCAGAAATTTCGTAAGCAAAACCTGAGGGAATGGTCTGCTTTTATAGCCAACATGTTGAGTACAAACAAAGAGGTGCAACTCTTCAGAATATCTGTTATGACCGTTCACGTAAAACATCCATTACGTAAATGGCTATTTATGCAAAATAAAACGGGAAATCAAAACGCAGAAGAAAATTAATTTACCGTCAAAAAATAGCTAATTTGGATAAAAATAATATTATGTTAATTTAATATTAACAAATAAATTTGGTCCAAAAAATTAATCATTCAATCATTTGACTGAATCCAAATCTATATCCGAAGCCGAAGCCGAGCTGAGCCGAGCCGAGCCGAGCTGAGCCGAGCGAGCGAGCGACGACGATGGCGCGATGCTTGCCTTCTTCTTAACTCTTATATTTATATATATATATATATACCCATCAAAAGTCTTTTCCTCCTCCAATATGGGACAATATCCCTTTGTCAAAGAGAGAAAATCAAAAATTCATTTTTTACTCCATTTTTCATTCACCCTTTTTTAAGCTAAACTAAGCTTAAAACCCAACAATCCCCCACATGAATGGGGAATGACTATATCACGAAAATATGCATGAAAAACCATGTGATTCGCAAGCAAGGATTAATTGCATCTGGATAAATAAGTTTCTCTTTGAACTTTCCGTAGTGAACTTATGTCGGATATACTCGATCAATCGGTAGATTTGATATCTTTGAATCGTTGAACTTTGGTGTATAACTAGACAACCATAAGTCACAAAATCAATCCTTAACCGACTTTGGTTCTCATTGTTGTGTTCGTTTCAACCATGAGCACTGCTTAGTTTCATAAGTGCGTAGAGAGCTGGATTTACAAAATTCTCCTGGAAGCGACTAACACTTCACACTTACATAGATGATTCCTAAACGTGTCATCACGTAGACACTATTTGATATAACCCGTATCAAATTTAGAAATCATTAAAAGCCTTAATATTTTATCCTTGGTAGTGAACATTGTCTCATCATGAAAATGGACCAAAATTTTAGTTGATAATGTTGAACTGTCATTAATGATTTTGTTTGATCTCCTTGAACCTAGATCTTGGGATCTCCAGTCTTCTAGGTAGAGTTATCTCCACAATGACTTGTCTTCGTCCATGGTCTCATTCCCCTCAATGATTTCTCAACTATCTCTCTAGTTAGGCCTTTCGTAAGTGGATCCGATACATTATCACTTGAATTTACGTAGTCAATCGTGATAATTCCTCTAGAGAGTAACTTCCTAACGGTTTTATGTCGTCGTATGTGACAAAATTTATTATTATATATAACGCTCCCAGCCCTTCCAATTACCGCTTGAATATCGCAATGTATACATATTGGGGCCAATGATTTGGGCCAAAATGGAATATCTTCCAAGAAATTTCGGAGTCATTCAGCTTCTTCACCGGCTTTATCTAAGACTATAAACTCAGCCTCCATTGTAGAGCGAGCATTGGATGACCTCCAAGATACCGCTCCTCCATCGATAGCGAATATATATCCACTTGTGGACTTAGAATCAGTTTAACTGGTGATCCAATTTGCATCATAGTATCCCTCAATCACCGCAAGATATTTACTGTAGTGCAAAGCAAAGTCCTGGGTATGTTCTAAATATCCCATAAATTATTGCATTGTCATCCAATGAGATTGACCTGGATTACTTGTGTATAGGCTCAATTTACTTATAGCACAAGCTATATCTAGTCGTGTACAATTCATGATATACATTAAAAATCCCAACACACGAGCACAATCCAATTGTGATATGCTTTGGCCTTTGTTCTTTGCTAGTGCAAGATTCACATCAATAGGAGTCTTTGCAACTTTAAAATCTAAGTACTTGAATTTTTCAAATAATGTTTTAATATAATGAGATTGTGACAATGTCAGACCTTGAGGAGTCTTATGGATCTTAATACCCATAATTAAATTGGAAACTCCCAGGCTCTTCATATCAAACTTGCTAGTTAGCATACGCTTAGTCGCATTTATATTGGCAATGTCATTACTCATTATCAACATATCATCCACATATAAGCAAATAACGACTATGTGATTTGGAACATTTTTAATGTACACACACTTATCACATTTCATTTATCTTAAAATCATTTGATAATATTGTTTGGTCAAATTTCGCATGCCATTGTTTGGATGCTTGTTTTAGTCTATAAAGGAAATTAACAAGTCTACTTACCTTCTTTTCTTTACATGGAACCACAAACCCTTCTGGTTATTCCATGTAGATTTCTTCCTCCAGATCTCCATTTAAGAAGGCTGTCTTAACGTCCATTTGATGAATTTCAAGACCATAAACTACAACTAATGCCACTAATGTTCGTATGGACGTAATTCTTGTAATTGGAGAGTATGTATCAAAATAGTCACGGCTTTCTCGTTGTCTATAACCTTTGATCACAAGTCTTGCCTCATATTTATCAATAGTGCCATCTTCTTCATTTTCCTCTTAAAAATCCATTTAGAATCCAATAATTTATTTCCAAGAGGAAGATCAACCAATTGTTTTGTATGGTTGTTCAATATGGATTCTATTTCACTATTGATTGCCTCTTTCCAAAATAATGATTCCGAAGAAGACATAGCTTCTTTAAATGTTTAAGGCTCGTTTTCCAATAAGAAAGTCACAAAATCTGGTCCAAATGAAGTAGACGTTTTTTGATGTTTACTACGTCTTGGATCCTCCTGATTAGACGTACTTTCTTTTGTTTCTTCCCGAGGTTGTTTAGATCCTTCACTAATCGACTCACATTTATTTTTATACTGATATATATATTTTTGAAGAACTCAGCAGTATCTGATTCTATAACCATATTATTATGAATATCGGGATTTTCTGATTCATGAACCAGAAATCGATATGCTTTATTATTGGTCGCATATCCTATGAAAAACACAATCAACGATTTTCGGTCTTATCTTTACCCTTTTGGGTTTAGGAACTTGCACTTTTCCAAACACCCCCACACTTTAAAATAATTCAAGTTGAGCTTCCTTCCTTTCCATTTTTCATTTGGAATGGATTCTGTTTTGCTATGGGGTACCCGATTTAGTATCCGGTTAGCCGTAAGAATAGTTTTTCCCCACAAGTTCTGTGGAAAACCAGAACTTATCAACAAGGCGTTCATCATATCCTTTAATGAACGATTCTTTCTTGCCGCAATCCCATTGGATTGGGGCGTGTAATTGGCCGTTGTTTGATGAACAATTTCATATTCTAAATATATTTCTTCAAAAGGAGATTCATATTTACTACCCCTATCACTTCTTATCATTTTGATTTTCTTGTTAAGTTGCATTTCAACTTCATTTTTGTATTGCTTGAATGTATCTATTGCTTCATCTTTACTATTAAGTAAGTAAACATAGCAATATCGAGTACTATCGTCAATAAAAGTTATGAAGAACTAAGCATTATCTGATTCTATAGCCGTATTATTATGAATATCGGGATTTTTTGATTTATAAACCAGAAATCGATATGCTTTATTATTGGTCGCATATCCTATGAAAAACACAATCAACGGTTTTCGGTCTTATCTTTACTCTTTTGGATTTAGGAACTTGCACTTTTTCCAAACACTGCCACAATTTAAAATAATTCAAGTTGGACTTCCTTCCTTTCTATTTTTTATTTGAAATGGATTGTGTTTTGCCATGAAGAACTCGATTTATTATCCGGTTAGTCGTAAGAATACCTTTCCCCCACAAATTCTTGTTGATACCCAATTTTTCCCAAAAATATTTTAAAATTGCATATATACCTTCAAAATCATGCATTAATAGCAATTGGTATTTTTTCATAATTTTTCTATATTTTTATTAATTTACCTAGCATTTTATTTTCAATAAATAATTACAAATTGCATCACAAATGATTTCAAAAGCATTTTTTGATTTTATTTATCGTTTATGGTCCCATTAAGACCAAATTATTTCATAATTAGCCAAATTGGCACCTTTTGGCTATAATTGCAGTAACTTTGCAATTATAGCCCAGTCATATAATTTTGTATCATTTTTTTACCAAAATTCAATCATTTTGTATTTTAATACTAAATAATCTTTTCAAAACTATTTTCTATGCATGCAATTAATTTTTATGATTATTAGTTATTTTATAAATTATTTTAATTAATTTAGATTGGGTATTTGTCAAATAGCCTATTCTATTTTGATTCTAGCCTAAATAGAACCAGCCCACCTGATTAAATCAAGCCCAAATACCCCAAGCCCAATTCCTAAATCTACCCGGATCCAATTCCCACTTAATCTGGACCGTTGATCATTTCGGGTCAACGAACCAGATTCACCCTTTCCTAATTTAACCTAAGAGACTACCCCCCGCACCTCTCATTTCCCTCATCTCACCCGCCATCACCCCTTCCCCTTCTCTCTCAAATCCTCTCAACCAAACCCTAGCTCTCAAGCGCCGTCACCGGCATAAACTCCACCTTGTGATGTTTCTATGCATTCTCCGGTCAGTCCTGGCCTTCTACACTCCATGGCTCTTCGATTTTATGAATCCTTGAAAGGGTTTCAAAGGATTCCAATCGTATCTGATTTGAGTCTATGTTCGCTGGCTTGTCTCAGACCACTTTTCGTTTGTACGTTAGAATCTCGCCTTGTTTCATTACAGCTCTATGGTTTCTAAGCTGATTCTCTCATCTCTGGGTTATCTATCTCTGAAACCCTATTTTTTTAACTCTTGACTTCTTAGACCTGTAATAGACCTGAGTATATCCTGATTTATTTTGCTGTTTTCCCTAATGATTTCTCAGAATTTTTTGCTAAAATGCCTCTTCGTCTTCAAACTAGGGTTTCTTGACCCCTTTTCAAAAATGATTCTTCTTCTAATTTAAGTGTTATTCTATGATTTTGGTATGTTTAAGCGTCATTTAAGTTTTCCCCCTTTTGTCTGACTTATCATGTCAAAACCCTAAGTTTCTTGGTCTTAATCATGGGTTCTGAGTCTGTTCTTGCTTATTTGTTCATTTGATTCATTTGCATGTCTGTTACTTATGAATTCGTTCAGAGTTTTTGTGATTTTACCTTATTAGGGTTTCTGACTGTTGATTCTTCCGCTTATATTATGTTTATTCTGTTAATTCCTCTAATCAGTTCTATCTTCTCTAGTTGAATCCCTAATTTTCTGTGATTAACACCTTTTACTGATTTCCTGTGATGATATCTTTTAATGATTTCCGAACTCTAAGTTATTTTCTCGCCTTATTTTATGGTTGACTATACTGTTAATTGATTATTACGATATTTCCTTACTTAGAACCTTATGTACCTAGTCCTAATTATATGTTCTGTACTTGCACTATTTGAATTGTTTCCTTATCTGTTATGCCCCAGTTACACATTGATTTATTTCCTTATTTGTTACATGTTCTTACCGTTTGAAGTTAAATCCCTTAATCAGAGGAGTACTTGCACTGATTTTACTCTAATTGGTTCTGAGTTCCATAATTTACTGCCTAATTGTGATTCTTACCTTATTATACCTAGTTTCAAACTACTATATATACATTGCTCATTCATTCACTCAGAACACACGAACACACTAGTTCAAACTCTATCTCTCACACTCAAAGCTTTCTGCTCTCTTTCTGTGTTACTTACTATTATTCTGAGTTAGCCGGCTGCAAGCCAAGGCTAACTATTATGCTCTCGTGTCCCTTCACTTTTGTGTTTACTGTCTTCTTTACTGGTATGTTTTGATTTCAATTTAAGTCCCAAACCAATATGCTTCTTTTACTGCTTCCGTTTATCATGTTTCTAATATGTTTTTATCTGTGGTTTTGTTGTTCAACCTGCAACTAATATGTCTACTTTAATGCTTTATCATCATGCTTCTAAATATGTCCACCCCCTTAGGATCATCCTGCTTATGAACCCCCTTTGTAGTATACCTCAATGTGACTCTGTCTTACTTATGTTTTCCCTGATTTCTATCATGAACCTGTTGTGCAAAGCAATTAGTTATCCTAAGTTGTCTGATCCTGTGTTGGTTCTAAGATTCATAATATGCTGATTCCCTAAACCCCTATAATAATTTTCATGCTCCTGTAACTATGTGTGCACTACATTTGCTCTACATGTGCTCTATGTGTCCCCAATCCCATCACCCCTGTGTGTAGGTTTGTTCTTCCTATGTTGGTTCTGTGTTCTTTAAGTATTGATGAGTTTGGTTTTGGCTCTATGTTTGATATGCTGTTGTTTAATCATATAACTCTCTCTTTCCAAAAGTTGTTATACTGAATGACTCCCTCTTTTATTTCACCAAAAATTGTTTCAAGCAAATCTCTTTTAATACTGTTTTCTTACTAAAACTTTTTCAAAACTATATCAAGCACTCTCACTCTACTCTTAGGTCCTTAAGTTCTGCCCCTCTAATGTGTGACTGCTTAGGGATCCCTATGAGATCCCTATGAACTCTGATGCATTAGGGATGGCACTTTCACACTGCACTTACTCAATTATGGTTGTGAAATATGGGTGTGAGCACTGCTCGGGATCCCTTGAGGTCCTTAGGGAACTCTGACACACCCGGATATGAGAAAGGCTATGAAACATTTGGGCATTTGAGGTTCTGAGAATCTGGGCATGTTTTCAGGCTCCCTATAGTGTAACTTCTTATTTTTTTTTATCTATTTATGTAATTCATTCACATTGGTTTGTAATAATTATTGTAAACGAATATTGGGGAATGATAGTGAAAAGGGGAGGGTAGTTACATATGTTATAAATATCAATGTGGTAGAAACCATGCCTTAGGCTTACATTTCTATGTGTGTCACGACCCAAAATCCATAAGGTCGTGATGGCGCCGGACACCACTGTCAGGCAAGCCAATCTTTAATTAGTTGAAATAGATTCCTGTGTTAACATTTTTGAAATCATTATATTTAACTTGTTATGTAATAACTAAACAAATTCGTTAAGTAAATACAACGGTTTTAATATTCTATTTTTTTATAAAATACATCCCATACACATCCCAGAACCCGGTGCCACAAGTACATGAGCAATTTCTAAGAATTTTTTCAATTTCTACAAAGCTTGTCCGAAATACAAGTGGACAAGGAAATTAAAATAATGTAATACAATACGAGGTAGACTCCGTCAGCTGCGGATCACCTCCAGATGATGCAGCTCGCCTAAATCTCCAAACCAGCCACATCGCTATGAAGGTACCTGTGCAATAAAAATGCACATCAAGTGTAGCATGAGTACGAAAACAACGTGTACTCAGTAAGTTGCCCGCCTAACCTCAGAGAGGTAGTGACGAGATGCCAAATTAGACACTTGCTAGAGGTCAATTTAGTATATTCAAGTGTGACACTAAGCATGATTATCATATGCAATTTATTAAAATCAGGAATAAATAATATCAACTCCTTCCACATTTAACACTTTAAATCTTCGTCATATTAATAACGATTAATCAATATGGGTGATTTAATCAAATAACAAATAATCAACGGGAAGGAACAAATTCTTCCAAAATTTTAATAACTTAAATCTCTGTCATTTCAGTTGACAACTTAAAATTCCAGGCTAGTAATCATGCAAAATCACAGCAAATACGCAGTAAATATCATGTGCAAGCAATGCCGAGGGTCGAATGGCGCGGACCAACCAAAAATAAATTGTGCACTGCCGAAGGGTCGAACGGCTCGAACCATAGATGCATCTATTTTTCCCCGCTCGCGAATCGATCATGCGACGCGGTCAACATAAAAATAATAAGGCTAGCCTGCTCGCGAATCATACCTGCGACTCATGTGCTCATATGTACACATATTCAAATAATAAATCCGCATTTTTATCAAGAAAGCAGTTACTTAGGAAAGTGATAAAATTCTTCTTAAAGGAACATGAAAAATAGCTTTTAAATCTTAGTTTTGAAACTCATTTGCCAAGTTTAATAATATTCAATAATATAACGTTATCAGAAACACAATTATCCACAGAGGAATCAATTCTCTTTTTAGGTGATTAAGAAAATGAACTCTAGTCTTCTTAGGGATTCAATTCATTATTTTGATCATATTAGCGGTCTAATATTTACCGGCAAGATCACAAGTACAACAAGTAAGGCATGCTAGTGGGTCCTAGACTACCCGGACATGGCATAATAGTAGCTACGCACGGGCTCCCATCACCTCGTGCGTACGTAGCCCCCGCAGATAGTAGCACATACTTAATTAGTTTACCTAGGGGGACAATTCCCCCTCACAAAGTTAGAAAGGAAACTTTCCTCGCTGCGAAATTCCATAACCGGCTTCCAAGCCCTTCCGACGACTCCAATGGACGTACAACGCCCCAAAACTATCCAAATAACGACAAACCAATGAAAATATACTCTAATATTTGTAATAATTTAAATTATATAAATTCCCAACTCCGCTCAGTGAATTGACCAAAATTCCCTCGGGCCCATGTGCCCAGAATCCGAAATTTCTCGAAGATATATTCTACCCATAGCCTTACTAGCTCAACTATACAATTTACACTAAATTCCATGTTCAAATTCGTGGCTAAAAATCCAATACAAATTTCTAGGTTTTCTTCAACATTTCCCAATTTCCTACTAATTTCTATGTCTAATTCATGTATAATGCTTGTATTAATCTTAAAAACATGAAGAAATTACTTACCTAGTGATGCTTGGTGGAAAACCCCTTTTGAAGCTCCTCAAAATCGCCCACATTAATGAAACAAATGAAGGAAATGGCCAAAATTTTAAAAGACAGTCTGCCCAGCTCTGCCCTTCTATGCGATCGCATAAAGGCCACCGCGATCGCATAGGCCAAACCATGCTGTCCCAAAATTCCCTTCTTTGCGTTCGCATGCTTACATGTGCGATCGCATAAGCCAATGTTTGCAGCCCCAACTTTTCCTTCTGTGCGATTGCATAACTACACCTGCGATCGCATATACCAATGCAGGAGACCCCAAAATTCTCTTCTATACGATTGCATACCTCCAAGTGAGATCGCATAAGCCAAAATTCCAGCCCCACTATTCCTTCTCCGCGATCGCACAACTAGGCCCGCGATCGCACTGCACACCAGTTGCACCAGCAAACAGCAACAACAACAGCAAATCACTCAAAAATGACCCGAAACACACCCGAGGCCCCCCGGGACCCCGTCCAATCACACGACTCAGTCCAATTAAATCCCACGGACTTGCTCGAGGCCTCAAATCACATCAAACAACATTGAAATCACGAATCGCACTCAAACTCAAACTTCTTGAACTTAGAAATTTCAAACTTCCACATTCGATACCGAAACCTATCAAATCACGTCCGATTGACCCCAAATTTTTCACACAAGTCATATTTGACATTACGGACCCACTCCAACTTCCGGAATTGCATTCCGACCCCGATATCAAAATTTCCACTTCCGGTCGGATTTCTCAAAAACCTTCAGATTTCTATCTTTAGCCAAATGACTTCAAAATGACCTATGGACATCCAAATTCACTTCCGATCCCGCTCCCAACTCCAAAATTACCATATAGAGATATTCCCAGGCTCGGAATCCTAAACGGACATCAATAATACTGAAATTCCTTACAACCCTAATTTATGAAATTCTTCTAAAATGCTATCTTCCATAATATACGCCGAAACGCTCCCGGGTTAACCAAAACTCGATCCGGACATACGCCCAAGTCCGAAATCATCATACGAACCTGCAGGAACCTTCAAATCCTGATTCGGAGGTCGTTTACTCAAAATTCCAATCTTAGTTGATTCTTCCAACTTAAGGCTTCCGAATTGAGAATTTTCTTTCCAAATTAACTCTAAACTTCCTGAAATTCAATTCCGACCACGCCCACGGGTCATAATACCTGAAACGAAGCTGCTCACGGCATCAAACCGCTGAATGACACGCTATAGCTCAAAATGACTGTTCGGGTCATCACATTCTCCCCCACTTAAACAGACGTTCGTCCTCGAACGTGCTAAGAATTGCTCTGGAGTTATTTGAAATCACTGTTTAACACCCCGAGCACCTGCCCGTGCTACCACAACCCAGTTGAGTACATTAGCTTGATCAAATCTGAAGGTTTCTTATTTTATCATATAATAAGCTCAGAATCCAGTTCCAACACTTGAAATTTATCTGCCAGGCCTAGTTCCAATATATAAGCACTGTATCAACTACCACACGACATACTAGAACATGACTGCATACCCTTGTTGATTTGGCTCCATGCACTGCATAATTCATCATCTGACCACAATGTCACTCCCTAAAACTTAATAGCCAAAAATCCATGAATCTGATGCTCCCAATGCACCTCATGATATACATATACATCCTGCTATAATGTTGGCGATACCACCACAATGGAGGAGATGTGTAGAAATTCATAATCAACTGCCGAGTTAACAAATCATTGAGGAGTTAACAAATCAATGAATATCTCCCCTTGACTAGAATCATCACCTCATTATGAACCAAATAATGGTATTTGTCCTTTAATATATTCCACATAATCTGATCGCGCTGATCCCTGGTCCAATATTCTTGTCTCACACAGTATGAACTGTTCAGACAATAAATCACCCCAAACATGACCAACAACCTCACATGATACCACATCGTGCCAATAGGCCCCAACTCGAACATGATAAATAAGAAATGACTAAGGAAGGGACTATTCAACTCACGCAACTAATATGAACTTTCCTCAGAAAATAGGAAGTAAAACATAAGAAATATATAGGAACCTTACTCATCATCACACTGCTGCGGCATGCAACCCGATCCAAATAACATACCCGTGGCGACGTGCCACCCGATCCACACATAAAATTTACATAAGAAGATACACGGAGCTGAATCGCTCACTATTACAAATTACCGAATATCGGTCACAAGCACGCGAAGTGCATAATACCATCCTAGGGAGACTGATAAAGCCATATACTACAAAACTCAAGCACAACTAAGGTGCGATATATATATATATATATATATATATATATATATATATATATATATATATATATATATATATNTGAGCAGGACAGCTCTTGAGATCCAGAGTGTATACATATATATATATATATATATGTATACACTCTGGATCTCAAGAGCTGTCCTGCTCACATAACATCATCACTACGCGGAGATCTTAACACATAAGAAATTATCAAACCGTTTCACAACTCACATGACACAATCATATTATCACATGAATTTGACGAAGACGGAACAACATCTGATGTTCTAATACCTTTCCATGAAGAGCGCTCTACTGAAATAAACATGTCTGGCTCATACGGAGCCCATAATCATATTTAAACCCATCCACAAACATCGAGTCTACCTTGCTCGCACCAAACTAAGCTAATAGATTTACCTGGGTCCGTATTAACCCACTTCCTCTCATAATACACGAGAACAACCATCATCACCGGGACAAACACCCCATAATCCACAATCAAGTGAACAGAACACCTTCCAGGCATAAATTCTCCAATAAGCAATGTTACACTTCCTTATACTTGGTCTAAATCTTCAACCAATCAGGTGACTACATGTCACATAATCTTCCCGCGGTCATGCTTCCACGACCTTCCACACAAGCCAACAAGTCTGCACATCTATACCACCGACCACACTACTGCTGCAAAGAAAATCAAGAACCCATAACTAGGATGTAAAGCCTATTTCACCAAACACCGATCTCAGGTGACACTGAAGACAACACCAACTTACTCTAAACATTCAAATTCCTTATTCTTGCTCATCCGAGCTCATGGCATCCTTGTTAACACCGAACTGCAACCTCGATTCCTTACTTCCAGTTACATACTGCTTACCGCACCTAACATGCCAATATGATATAGCGCAAGAATTCTATCATAACTTCTGAACCACTAATAGGGTGAACACTTCAGCATATAGAAACCTTTTACGTACCTCAATTCAAGAGAACCACCACAACACACGAGTGAATTCCCACAATCACTATTCATGCAAATCCTTAAGTAGTGGTCTGAACCACCATAACCCTTCCGGGATCCGCCTACACTTGACAGGCCATAGCACTCAAATGCTCCCACATGAAATCTATTATGACGACTGACAAGCCCCGCACATACCGGCCCAAACCACATGCATAATTCAATTACACTGATGAAACTGATCACTGTCGTACATGTGCCACTTCAGCCATGGCTAATCAATCTATCTTCTTTTAATCATCTTTAATTACCTCCGGAATAATAGTAACTTCCTTCAACTCATAGAAAACTCAACCCTCACTCATCCCGAGTGACCTTGATTCATGAGACCATGCTGCCTAAATCCCGCAACCCGTCTCATACCCTCCTAAAAATCTTCCTACAACCCGGAGTTTATTTCTCTCACTCTTCCAATACCATCCTGCATGATGAAGATAACATAGAACACTCCAACCATTTTCCCTCTCTCTAAAATTATGCTGCAAAAGCTCAATTCTTAATCATACTGCTGCCCTTAACCCTTAAACGCCCATTCTTAACTTTTGAATTCACTAGGACCACTATTGAGAGTCACCCACTCTGACTGGCCCCGAACACAGTCAACTCCAAGGCTCTTCTAGCACATGAACACCTTTTTCAATGAAGCACGTGACTGATTCACTACCCTTACAACTCGCCTATGCCTTAAGCATAAATTCTGAATCTTTCAAAGCCCAACCCTGGTCCAACAAGGACAACTTTTGCACACATTTATCAAATCCCACGCACGATCACCATTTTACTCCTTTCCCCTTAGCTGAAATAACTTTCCAACACGCTGACAATCTGCAACCCTATGATAACACAATCCTGCAACCCAACTGCAGGTGGTGGGACTCCCCCACTTAGCCCGAAGCTACTCCTTGCACCACTCTAGACCCTGCTGAGATCCTTTCTCCTTTGTTAACACGATCTTGCTCAACCAGTCTGTCCAATTCTTCCAAATTATCTTGTTAGCACTCCTTAAATACTCAAATTCTCTAGCATCATTCACACATTCTGCCTCCTACCGAATATCCACTACAATCCCCCGCAGAAACTTGCCAACTATGCCACCTCTAACCTATTCACAGGAGATAACCCACCTATGGAAATCACCAATGGACACCTTCCAACGACACTGAAATGCACGCTCTCTGCGACATCAATACCCCATCCTACGCCCTGCTTCATTTACCAACTTTACTAGTCCGTCTGCTTCTCACGGACATCCATTAAATGCGCGACAATATCTTCTAATTCCAAGCTATGTTATCGCTCCCCCACTTTGCGACTGCTCGACTTCCGCTTCTTACACCTGGCCTCCTAGAAATGGAACCACCACCTAGCCTCAATTCAATGTCATTCTCTGTAGCTCTTAACCCAGCAGATCACCACGACTTCAAACTCTCCGAAGATCATCTTTCTCTAGCTGCCTTCATTATCAACAATTATCCGGTACTGAACCACCGCGCCTCATGGTCTCTGACAGCCGCTTCTTCAATACTTCTTCATAATACTCTAACCCCATGCAACCGAAGAAGCCATAACATCGACAAACTTAACATATTCCATTCTATCAGTGACGACAACATCACATCGCAGGTGAAGACTCCACCTCGCTTGATAACACCAAGTCTTATTACTTTATTTCCCCCAGACTTGAACATTCATGGTCCAATTGCCTTTCCATTGCCGGAACTAAAATACCGAAATTTCGAAATCACGCTCTGAGAAGACCTCCCTTCAAACCATTCATCAGGACTCAACATATGGGAAAATGTTCAACCATCATATCTACATCGCGCGATAACCAATCGTAAACATTAGTGATGCTTGGTGGAAAACCCCTCAAAATCGCCCACATTAATGAAACAAATGGCCAAAATCCCGTTTAAAAGACAGTCTGCCCAGCTCTGCCCTTCTATGCGATCGCATAAAGGCCACCGTGATCGCATAGGCCAAACCATGTTGTCCCCAAATACCCTTCTTTGCGTTCGCATGCTTACAAGTGCGATCGCATAAGCCAATGTTTGCGGCCCCAACTTTTCTTTCTGTGCGATCGCATAACTACCCCTGCGATCGCATAGACCAATGCAGCAGCCCCCAAAATTCTCTTCTATGCGATTGCATACCTCCAAGTGCGATCGCATAAGCCAAAATTCCAGCCCCTCTAATTCCTGCTCCACGATCGCACAACTAGGCCCGCCGGTCGCACTGCACACCAGCAAACAGCAGCAGCAAATCACTCAAAAATGACCCGAAACCACCCTGAAACACACCCGAGGCCTCCCGAGACCCCATCCAATCACATGAATCAGTCCCATAACATCCCATGGACTTGCTCGAGGCCTCAAATTACATCAAACATTGCTGAAATCACGAATCGCACTCAAACTCAAACTTTATGAATTTTGAAATTTCAAACTTCCACATTCGATGCTGAAACCTATCAAATCATGTCCGATTGACCCCAAATTTTGCACACAAGTCATATTTGACATTACGGACCCGCTTCAACTTCCGGAATCGCATTCCAACCCCTATATCAAATTTTCCACTTCCAGTCAGATTTCTTAAAACCTTTCAAATTTCTATCTTTAACCAAATGACTTCAAAATGACCTACAGACATCCAAATTCACTTCCGATCGCGCTCCCAACTCCAGAATCACCATACAAAGCTATTCCCAGGCTCGGAATCCTAAACAGACATCAATAACACTGAAATGCCTTACAACCCAAATTTATGAAATTCTTCTAAAATGCTATCTTCTATAATATATGCCGAAATGCTCCAGGGTTACCCAAAACCCTATCCGGACATACGCCCAAGTACGAAATCATCATACGAACCTTCAAATCCTAATTCGGAGGTCGTTTACTCAAAATTTCAATCTTAGTTGATTCTTCCAACTTAAGGCTTCTGAATTGAGAATTTTCTTTCCAAATTAACTCTAAACTTCCCGAAATTCAATTCCGACCACGCCCACGGGTCATAATACCTGAAACAAAGCTGCTCACGACCTCAAACTGCTGAACGACATGCTAGAGCTAGAAATGACCGATCGGGTCGTTACAATGTGCGCATTAGAATCCATGTTTAGGACCAATACATTCTAAGCATGTCATGCATTAGATATCATGTTCTTATGTTTATTGTTTCAGCATCTCATTTGACATTATTTTATAACTTAGAAATCATGCTTCAGGGCTAAATAATAGCACTAACACGAACTGTTGTTCCTGCACTTTTTTTGAAGTCATGCTTAACAATGTTGTAATCTTTTGTGCATCCTGCTTTAGGAACTCTGCATGTCCTGAGATCATGTTATGCATTTAGAAATCCTGCTTTAGGAACTCTGCATATAAATCCTTCTGCATTTTATATGTGCATTAGATACCATGCTTTAGGATCTTGTTTGTACTCGCTCAGTCACACCTAGTTAAACTGTTAACGCATAAAAAGGATACAAAACATGTCTCACCATGTTTTAAACAAAATGGTAATAACCCCTGTGTCTTTGCAACGCTTAGAACAACATGCTTTAGGTAAAACAACTTCTAAACTATTTTTAAATAATTCTGGTAACTATTGTGCATTCCCCACGCCTAGGCAAGCCTTATGTAACCAACTTTTATAAAATTGAAAAACTGTTGCTTTTGTGTGTTTACTGTTTAATGGTTAACATGCTTAAAACCAGTAGGCAAGATGATTAAGGCCCTTGCTTCTGGGTTTATAAAATAACACTGCATATTTTCTGTGTTTTGATATTCACTTAGACATCATGTTTTAGGATTCTATCTAATAATACTGCTCTTATTTGTGTTTGAGTCGTGCTGTTTACGTGCATTATTTGTGGAGGTAAATTTGAGCCTCTTAATTGTTTTTCTCCGCTTTTATCTATTAAAGTCCTATCTGTTCTTGCCTATCGCCTAGTATTTTCTCCTTTCAACCTTAGGGGTCTATTTAGAACTGCCTTTAAGTAGAGGTCCTATCTCCTCCAGGACCATTAAGAAGGGACGGGTAACAACACGCATAGAGATCGTTAAACAACACTCGCTTTAATAACCGCTAAGGGGTCGGAAAGGGTAGATATGGATATGATAGTCGGTGCGCTAATGCAACGTGTAGCCCCTCATTGAGAAGTGATTACCGAGCACACTGATGTGATCCTATAGGATAAGCAACCTAGGACCCCCTATCCCTTACATATGTGTGTTTAGATCATAACTCTTTCAAAACCTTATGTGTGTGCCTAGACTCTAAATCTTTTAATCTTTAGCACATATGTGTGCTTAAACTGTGAATCTTCTCAAAAACCTTTATTTACCTATGTGCTTTTATTGCTTATCTGCTACCTATTTTAAAATTCACAAAGTTTGTTTGGCCGGGAATCACAGTTGTGGACTTCGAGGGGTGCCTAACACCTTTCCCTTGAAGTAATTTCAAGCCCTTACCCTATCTCTGGTTATCCAATCTGTGTTTGTAAATGACCCTTAGTAGGTGCCCTAATGCACCTTAATTCGTTATGTGATGACTCTTCAATTCCTTACCCCTTTCCCAAAAGGAAATGAGTTGTCCCAATAATGTCAAAAACCCTGATTGATCCGAAAGGAGAGGAAAAAGAGGGGCGCGATAGTTCTGTGGCAAACCAGAACTTATCAACAAGGCGTTCATCATATCCTTTAAGAACGATTCTTTTTTTTCGCAATACCATTGGATTGGGGCATGTAATTAGCCGTTATTTGATGAATAATTGCATATTCTAAATATATTTCTTCAAACGGAGATTCATATTCTCCACCCCTATCACTTCTTATCATTTTGATTTTCTTGTTAAGTTGCGTTTCAACTTCATTTTTGTATTTCTTGAATGCATCTATTGCTTCATCTTTACTATTAAGTAAGTAAACATAGCAATATCGAGTACTGTCGTCAATAAAAGTTATAAAATACTTCTTTCCACCTCAATATGGTATTGACTTCATGTTGCAAATATCTTGTAACGACCCGGTCGGTCGTTTTGAGAGTTAGCACCCCGATCCCCTAATAACTGATTTCCCCACATTCATATCTGCTTATGGGACTTGTCAGATTTAGTCGTGAAATTAGGAGAGTTTTTGGACACATAGTCCCTGCGTATGAGTTGAAGCTTTAGAAATCGGACCGTAGTTGAAACTGTGGGAAGACGGGTCCGGAATGGGATTCCATCGACTCCGTCAACTCCGTTGGGTGATTTCAAAGTTAGGAGCATGTCCGGAATATGTTTTCGAGGTCTGTAGTAGATTTAGGCTTGAATTGGCGAAAGTTAAAAATTTCGGCGATTTCAGTCGATAGGTGAAATTTTTATATCGAGCTCGGAATGGAATTCTGAGAGTGGTTGTAGGTCCGTAGTGTCATTTATGACCTGTGTGTAAAGTTTGAGGTCATTCGGACTAGTTTTGTTGTGTTTCGACATCGATTGTAGATTTTGGAAATTTCACAAGTTCTTAGGCTTGAATCCATGCAAAATTGGTGATTTTGATGTTATGTGATGTGTTTTGAAGGCTCGACTAAGTTTGGATAAGGTATTAGGAATGGTTGGTGAGTTTGGTCGAGGTACCGGGGGCCTCGGGGATGTTTTAGATGCTCAACAGGGTGAATTGGGACTTAGGAAGCCAGTTGAAGCATTATTGCTGCTGGTGTTTCGCACCTGCGGAAGGGAGCCGGAGGTGCGGACACGCAGGTGCGGGAAGGGGCTCCGCAGGTGCGGTCTTGGCCAAGGACAACCAGTGTTCGCAGGTGCGGTCTGGGTTCCGCAGGTGCGGCCCCAGCCCTGTTAGTAAGTTTTTGCACCTGCGATGGATTTTTCGCAGGTGCGATCCAAGAGTCGCAGGTGCGGAATACCTGGGTTGTTTATACAAAATCCGAGGGTTTGAAGTTCATAATTTCTATAACAATTTAGAGCTCGGGAAAGTTTGATTTTTGAAGAGATTTTCACCTGCGCAATTTGGGTAAGTGATTCTTATTCAGTTTAGACTAATTTCCATGATTATACACTAGAATCTACCATTTAATTTCGAATTTATGGTGGAAAATTGAGGAAAATTTGGATAAAGTTCTTAGGCCAAGCTTGTGAGTTTTGATTGAGATTTTGATATCCGATTAGAGTAATTCTTGTATGGTTATATTCGTGAGTGAATGGGTGTCCGAAATTTGTAACTTTTACCCTATTCCGAGATGTGGGCCCGAGGGGACTTTTTGGGCAATTTTCCAAATTTCGCGTATTAGGTTCGAACTAATTAGCTATATTGATTCCTTAAAGTGATATTTACATTATGCAATTGAATTGAATAGATTTGGGCCATTCGGAGTCGGGTACTCGTGGCAAGAGCGTGGTTTTGAGTTGAGTAGCGCAGTCGAGGTAAGTGACTTGCCTAACTCTGTGTTGGGGGCTTCCCCTTAGGTTGTTTTGATACTATTTGTTGTATGGACACCGTGTACGTGAGGTGACAAGTACGTACATGAGCCATTGTTGCAAAAAAAAAATTTCATTCTTCCTTCCATGCCATAAATCATTTAACTCTAATTTCACTGTTTACTGTGCTAATTGTGTAGTCTAGATTAGGAAGGAGCATGTCTACCTATTTTACCTGAATTCCCTATGTGATACTATGTGCACCATGCTTAGTTAGTCCTATCCTTTGTCTTGCCTATGATTTTTCTCCTGAACTGTTTAAATGAACCTTATCCGGCATTCATTTGCATTTCATATTTAAATTGGGACTACGGACGTATTCCGCGAGGTCCCCCTGTACTGCATATTTATTTTGGGACTACGGACGTATTCCCGGAGATCCCCCTGTACTGCATATTTACTTTGGGACTACAGACATATTCCGGGAGATCCCCCTGTACTGCATATTTATTTTGGGACTACAGACGTATTCCGGGAGATCCCCATGTACTGCATATTTATTTTGGGACTACAGACGTATTCTGGGAGATCCCTTTGTACTGCATATTTATTTTGGGACTATGGACGTATTCTGGGAGATCCCCCTATACTGCATATTTACTTTGGGACTACAGACGTATTCCGGGAGATCCCCCTGTACTGCATAATCATTTGGAACTACGGGACGGTATCCCGAGAGATGCCATGTGGTGATATATTGTGTTGAGTCGAGGATTTTCTTTACTGTAAAACTTATATTGTTTTCCTTAAACTGTTTATTGTAGACTTTACCTATCTTTTGTACTGTTTTAAACTGACTGATTTAGAAATCCAGTAGAGCCGTAACCTGACCTCGTCACTACTTGATCGGGGTTAGGCTTGACACTTACTGGGTACCAAATGTGGTGTACTTATGCCCTTTCTTGCACATGTTTTCGTGTGCAGATCCATGTACGAGCTATCAGCCTCGTGGTTAGTTGCTGCTGCTGATTCCGGGAGACTGCACTTCTGCCGCATCCGCAGAATCCTTCGAGTCTCCTTCTATTCTATCTTGTAGAAATGTTCTTATGTACTTTCTTTCCAGTTTTTTCGTAGAGCTACAGAAGTGTTAGAAGCTTGTGACTATTTGTGACATTCTGGGTCTTGGGAAGTTATATTTTGTACGTGCCAAGTGGCGATGTTTCATTAGTAGATTTACTTTATTCCGTCTTTATTTTATTGCTTCTGTTTAATATCTTATCCGCAATTAGGCTTACCTAGTCGTAGAGAGTAGGTGCCGTCATGATACCTTTCGGAGGGAAAAACGGGTCGTGACATATCTGTATGAATTAAGTATAAAGGATTTGAATTCCTTTCAACTGACTTATAAGGATTTTTAACATACTTAGATTCCACACATATTTAACATTTTGATTTGTCACATTCAAACTTAGGCAATACTTCAAAATTAATCATTTTTCTCAAGGTTTTATAATTGACATGTCCCAAACGTATATGCCATAAATCATTTGACTCAAGTAAGTAATAAGAAGCTGAAATTTTATTATCTTCAACGACCATTACATTCAGTTTGAAAAGACCCTCAGTGAGGTAACATTTTCCTACAAACATCTCATTCTTACTTATTACAAACTTATCAGATACAAAAACACAATTAAATCCATTCTTAACGAGAAGTGCAAGAGAGACTAAGTTCTTCCTTATTTCAGGAACATGAAGGACGTTGTTCAGAGTCACCACCTTGCCAAAAGTCATTTTTAGAAATATCTTGTCACATCCTTCAATCTTGGTCGTTGCAGAATTTCTCATAGAAAGCATCTCTTGGGGTCCAATGGGAGCATATGTAGCAAACGCTTCTCTAACAGCAAAAACATGGCGAGTGGCTCCAGAACCAATCCACCATTCCTTAGGATTTCCCACCAGGTTGCATTCAGAAAGTATAGCACACAAGTCATCAATATCCTTGTGTTTTTCAACCATGTTTGCTTGACCATTCTTCTTGTCTTTCCTTGGAGCACGACAATCTGCAGATTTGTGTCCAACTTTCTCCCAGTTGTAGCAATTTTCTTTGAACCGCTTCTTGCTTGGGTTGCTTTTTGGTCCAGAAGGCTTATTCTTCTTTCTATTATTTTGTAGAGAATCCTCAAAAATGTTTGCTCCCATTATTGTTGAGTTTCCATGACCTTTCATTTCAGCAGCTTTGTTATCCTCTTCGATCCTCAACCGAATAATGAGATCTTCGGGTGACATCTCCTTGCATTTGTTTTTCAAGTAATTTTTGAAGTCCTTCCACAAAGGAGGAAACTTCTCAATCATCGCTGCAACTTGGAATGATTCATTGATGACAAGAGCTCCAATGAAAATTCTATTAGTAATAATAATATAATTAATACTTTCAACATAAGTATTAATTCTACTTATACCTCCAACAAGAAGATCGTGAATAATCACTTGCAATTCCTGGACTTAGGTAATAACAAACTTGGTGTCTACCATTTTGTAGTCCAAAAATTTTGTGGCAACGAATTTCTTCAACCCGGCATCCTCAGTTTTGTATTTCTTTTCAAGCGCAATACACAGTTCTTTTGACTTCTCCACATTACTATAGACGTTATACAGATCGTCCTCCAGTCCGCTAACAATGTAATTCTTACACAAAAAATCAGAATGCTTCCACGCCTCAATCACGAGAAAGCGTTCATTGTCTGGAGTTTCGTCAGGCAGATCAGGAACATCTTCCTTAGTGAACTTCTGTAGACTTAAAGTCGTCAAGTAGAAGAACATCTTCTGCTAACACAGCTTGAAATCAATCCCGAATTTTTTTTCAGGCTTTTCTACCGGTGTTGGTGCCAATGCCGGTGTTGTTCGGCTTGTCGATGCATTGGCAATCACCATAGGAACATCCTGGTTTCTGTTCTTAGTCGTCATTTCTGTAAAAGAATGACACAAACAAATGTTTAATATACGATAAAGTTTTTATATTTTCAAATCGAATAAAACTGGAGTAGAAAATCACGTAGATTTAATCTCTAATGGAGTAGAAAATTTCTAGGATTTTAATCTCCAAATAACAGATATTAAACCAAAATAGAATATGCGTTAAAGTAAACAAATGGAGTAGAAAACCACAAAGTCTATAATCTCCAAAACGGGAGTAGAAAACTACAAAGCTTTTAGTGTCCAGAACAATGTGTATAACACAGATACAAAATATAATATTAAGTTCCTTAAGCTTGTTAGTAAACTATATTTGTAAAATAATTCTGGAGAAGAAAACCACGTATAAACAAAAATGTAGAATAAGTAGAAATTACTCCGAGCCTACTGAATTCACAGTGTATCCTTAAGGAACTTAATCCCCTCCTAGTACTTGAAGTTATGGATTATTTCCTCCCAGGATAGAACGGATTATACATTGGTATAGCGGTACTTCAAACCCCAGTGTTTCAACGAAACTAAATGGAGGTAGCAAATCACACTTACATTGTTTGTTTTATAAGAAAACAATGCAGAAAGGAAGAGGAGAATTCAGAAACTTCGTAAAGAAAAACTAAGGGAATGATCTGCTATTTATAGCTAACATGTTGAGTTTAAACGAAGAGGTGCAACTCTTCAGAATATCTGTTATGACTGTTCATGTAAAACGACCATTACGTAAATGGTTGTTTATGCAAAATAAAACGAGAAATCAAAACGCGGAGGAAAATTAACTTACCGTTAAAAAATGGCTAATTTAGAATAAAATAATACTATGTTAATCTTAATATTAATAAATAAATTTGGTCCGAAAAATTAATCAATCAATCATTTGACTGAAGCCGAGCCAAGCGACGATGACGATGCGAGGCTTACCTTCTTCTTAACTCTTTAAGATCTAGAAGAAGAGTTATTATATATATACCCATCAAAAATCTTTTCCTCCTCCAATATGGGACAATATCCCTTTGTCAAGAAGGGAAAATCAAAATTTTATTTTCTCCTTCATTTTCCATTTTTCATTTTCCATTCACCCTCTTTTAAGCCTAACCCAACAATATCCACTTTAAAAATGACGACCAACTTAACCAACAAGAAAACGTAAACAACTAAACTGTCATGCTTTGAATAACACGTAAAAGTCAGCTCCTACAAGCTTATATAGCTCAAACTATACATATGTGGGGTGTTTCCCTCACTTTTTCCTATCAATATTATAAGTGGCATCTTAAGAAGCAGAAAAGAAGATAGGAAAGTGGAAGCAGAAGCTAGCCATGGCTAGCTGCGCCTTAATGTTATTGTCTCGTTTAAATAACAACAACGCGACATCAACAGATCGAGATTATCACAATGATTTTGAATGTAAAACTTGTAATAAACGGTTTCCATCTTTTCAAGCGCTCGGCGACCACCGTGCAAGTCATAAACGGCCAAAATTACTCGCCGGAGCCGAAAAGTTTCTTGTGCAATCCAAAAAGAATAAAATGCATGAATGTTCTGTTTGTGGTATGGAGTTCTCTTTGGGTCAGGCTTTAGGTGGACACATGAGACGTCATCAGACAACGTCATCGTCGGTAGCCAGAAAGACAAAGACACAGGTCACTGGTATTATTTTCTGCTGCTTGGACTTGAATTTAACCCCCGATGAAAATGTTGAATTGAAGTTATGGCCGACGGCACCGGTTAAATCTCCTGTTTTGCCAAGTTTTATTTAGGAGAAGTTGTAGTTGATTTGTTGATTCTTTTAGGACTCTGCATTCATTTTCTTGTAAAGTTCCTCAATTCAGTTTATACTTTTACGTACTTATGTTGATCACGCTCAACTATGTCTTCTATAAAGACTAAACGGGCATTGCAAATATAAATCTGGGG
>ML312646.1:3696-23626 GCA_005239505.1 Nicotiana paniculata
GTTCCTTGGGTTGTATTTGATGTCTCGGAAAAATATCATGCGATCCGGTATCGGCTCCATACCAAGGCGTCCGGCCTGGACCATGGTAGGCGATAATACAGGCACGACTGTTGGAATTCCTGTTTAATTGCTATAAAATGCCAAAACATTTAACTTGATCATTTCAAAGTGCTAGTCATGGTTCCTTGGGTCATATTTGATATCCCTGACAAATATCATGCGATCCGGTACCGGCTCCATACCAAGGCGTCCGGCCTGGACCATGGCAGGCGATAATACATGCACGATTGACGGAATTCCAGTTTAATTGCCATAAAATGCCAAAAAATGTAACTTGATCATTTCGAAGCATTGTTTATGGTTCCTTGGGTCGTATTTGATGTCCTGAAAAAATATCATGAGATCCGGTACCGGCTCCATACCAAGGCGTTTTGGCTGGACCATGGTAGGCGATAATACATGCACGACCGGTGGAATTCCAGTTTAATTGCCATAAAATGCCAAAAAATGTAATTTGATCATTTCGAAGTGTTGTTTATGGTTTCGTGGGTCATATTTGATGTCCCGAAAAAATATCATGCCATCCGATAACGGCTGTGTACCAAGGCGTCCGGCTTGGACCATGGGAGGTGATAATACAGGCACGACTGGCGGAATTCCAGTTTAATTGGCTTAAAATGCCAAAAAATGTAACTTAATCATTTCGAGGCGTTGGTTATGGTTCCTTGGGTCATATTTGATGTCCAGGAAAAATATCATGCGATCCGGTATCGGCTCCATACCAAGGCGCCCGGCCTGGACCATGGATGGCGATAATACATGCACGACTAGCGGAATTCTAGTTTAATAGCAATAAAATACCAAAAGATGTAACTTGATCATTTCAAAGCGTTGGTTATGGTTCCTTGGGTATTATTTTATGTCCCAGACAAACATCATGAGATTTGGTACTGGCTCCGTACTAAGGAGTTCGACCTGGACCATGGCAGGCGATAGTAGAGGCACGACTGGCGGAATTCCAGTTTAATTGCCATAAAATACCAAAAACATAACTTGATCATTTCGAAGCGTTGGCTATGGTTCCTTGTGTCGTATTTGATGTACCGGAGAAATATCATGCTATCCGGTACCGTCTCTAACAAGGCGTCCAGTCTGGACCATGGCAGGCGATAATACAGACACGAGTGGCAGAATTCCACTTTAATTTCCATAAAATGCAAAAACATGTAACTTGATCATTTCGAAGCGTTGGTTATGGTTCCTTGTGTTGTATTTGATGTCTCGGAGAAATATCATGTCACAATCCACGCTGGTCCACGCCCCGAGTCGATCGGCGGATCGACTCAACACCATTCCACATCCGACCGGGGCGCATCGCCGGCCCTATCCGCTTCCCTCCCAAAAATTTCAAGCGCTCTTTGACTCTCTTTTCAAAGACCTTTTCATCTTTTCCTCGCGGTACTTCTTTGCTATCGGTCTCTCGTCCGTATTTAGCCTTGGACGGAATTTCCAGTTTAATTGCCATAAAATGCCAAAAAATGTAACATGATCATTTCGAGGCATTGGTTATGGTTCCTTGTGTCGTATTTTATGTCTCGGACAAAGATCATGATATTTGGTACTAGCTCCGTACCAAGGAGTCTGACCTGCACCATAGCAGGCGATAATACAGGCCTGACTGGCGGAATTCAAGTTTAATTGCTAAAAAAGGCCAAAATATGTATGTTGATCATTTCGAAGCGTTGGTTATGGTTTCTTGGGTTATATTTGATGTCCCGGAAAAATATTATGCGATTCGGTACCGGCTACGTACCACGGCGTCCAACCTGGACCATGGCAGGCGATACTACTAGCACGACTGACGGAATTCCAGTTTAATTGCCATAAAAAGACAAAAAAATGTAACTTGACCATTTCGAAGAGTTGGTTATGTTCCTTGGGTTTTATTTGATGTCCCAGAAAAATATCATGCGATCCGGTATCGGCTCCATACCAAGGCGTCCGACCTGGACCATGGATGGCAATAATACAGGCACGACTAGCGGAATTCTAGTTTAATAGCCATAAAATGCCAAAAGATGTAACTTGATCGTTTAGAAGCATTGGTTATGGTTCCTTGGGTCATATTTGATGTCACGGACAAATATCATGCTATCTGGTACCATCTCCGTACCAAAGCGTCCAGTCTGGACTATGGCAGGCGATAATACAGCAACGACTGGCGGAATTCCAGTTTAATTGCAATAAAATTCAAAAAAATGTAACTTCATCATTTCAAAGCATTGGTTATGAATCCTCGGATTGTATTTTATGTCCCGGACAAATATCATGTGATTCGGTACCAGCTACGTACCAAGGCGTCCGGTCTAGATCATGGAAGGCGATAATGCAGGCAGGACTTGGCGGAATTCTAGTTTAATTGCCATAAAATGCCAAAAATACTTTCGAAGAGTTTTCTATGGTTTATTGGGTTGTATTTGATATCCTGGACAAATATCATGCGATCCGGTACCAGATCCATACCAAGGCGTCCGACATGGACCATGGATGGCGATAATACAAGCACGACTCGCTGAATTCCAGTTTAATTTCCATAAAATGTCAGTTTAACTTGATCATTTTGTAGCGTTGGTTATGGTTCCTTGGGTCATATTTGATGTCCCGAAAAAATATCATGCGATCCGGTATAGGGTCAGTACCGAGGCGTCCGGCCTGGACCATGGCAGGCGGTAATACAGGCACGACTGGCGTAATTCCAATTTAATTGCCATAAAATGCCAAAAATGTAACATGATCATTTCGAAGTGTTGGTTATGACCCCTTGGGTCGTATTTGATTTCCATGAGAAATATCATGCGATCCGGTACCGGCTCCGTAGCAAGGCGTCCGGCCTGGACCATGGCAGGTGATAATATATGCACGATTTGGCTGAATTCAAGTTTAATTGCTATAAAATTCCAAAAAATGTAACTTGATCATTTAGAAGCGTTGGATATCGTTCATTGGGTCGTATTTGATGTTCCGGAAAAATATCATGCGATCTAATACCGGCACCGTACCAAGGCGTCCGTCCTGGACCATGGTAGGCGATAATACAAGCACGACTAGCGAAATTCCAGTTTAATTGCGATAAAATGCCAAAAAATTCAAATTGATCATTTCGAAGGTTGGTTATGGTTCCTTGGGTAGTATTTGATATCCCGGGAAAATATCATGCGATCCGGTACCGGCTCCGTACCAAGGCGTCCGACCTGGACTGTGGGAGGTGATAATACATGCACGACTAGCGGAATTCCAGTTTAATTGCCA
Organism: Nicotiana paniculata; assembly: GCA_005239505.1. Classification (NCBI taxonomy): domain Eukaryota; kingdom Viridiplantae; phylum Streptophyta; class Magnoliopsida; order Solanales; family Solanaceae; genus Nicotiana; species Nicotiana paniculata. The sequence goes on from ML312646.1 coordinate 7,006, forward strand.
TAAAATGCCAAAAAATTCAAATTGATCATTTCGACGGTTGGTTATGGTTCCTTGGGTAGTATTTGATATCCCGGGAAAATATCATGCGATCCGGTACCGGCTCCGTACCAAGGCGTCCGACCTGGACTGTGGGAGGTGATAATACATGCACGACTAGCGGAATTCCAGTTTAATTGCCATAAAATGCCAAAAATGTAACTTGATCATTGCGAAGCGTTGGTTATGGTTCCTTGTGTTGTATTTGATGTCCCAGAAAAATATCGCCCGATCCGGTACCGGCTCTGTACCAAGGCGTCCGGCCTGGACCATAGCAGGCGATAATAGAGGCACAACTGACGGTATTCCAGTTTAATTGCCATAAAATACCAAAAAATGTAACTTTATCATTTCAAAGCGTTGGTTATGGTTCCTTGGGTCGTATTTGATGTCCCGGAGAAATATCATGCAATCCGGTACCAGATTCATACCAAGGCGTCCGGCTGGACCATGGCAGGCGATATTACAGGCACGACTAGCGGAATTCCAGTTTAATATCCATAAAATGCCAAAAAATGTAATTTGATCACTTTGAAGAGTTGGTTATGGTTACTTGGGTCGTATTTGATGTCCCAGATCGATATCATGCGATCCGGTATCGGCTCCATACTAAGGTGTCTGGCATGGACCATAGATGGTGATAATACAGGCACGATTGGCGGAGTTCCAGTTTAATTGCCATAAAGTGTAACTTGATCATTTCGAAGCTTTGGTTATGGTTCCTAGGGTCGTATTTGATGTCCCGGAGAAATATCATGCAATCCGGTACCGACTCCATACCAAGGCGTCCGGACTGGACCATGGCAGGCGATAATACATACACGACTCGCAAAATTCCAGTTTAATTGCCATAGAATGCAAAATAATGTAACTTGATCATTTCGAAGCATTGGTTATGGTTCCTTGGGTCGTATTTGATGTCCGGAAAAATATCATGTGATCCGGAACCGGCTCCGTACCAAAGCGTCCGGCCTGGACCATGGCAGGCGATTATACATGCACGATTTGCAGAATTCCAGTTTAATTGGCATAAAATGCCAAAAAAATTAACTTGATCATTTCGAAGTGTTGGTTATGGTTCCTTGGGTCGTATTTGATGTCCCGGAGAAATATCATGCGATCCGGTATCTTCTCCATACCAAGGTGTCCGGCCTGGACCATGGCAGGCGATATTAGAGGCACGACTAGCGGAATTCCAGTTTAATTGCCATAAAATGCCAAAAAAAGTAACTTGTTCACTTCAAAGAGTTGTTTATGGTTACTTGGGTGGTATTTGATGTCCCAGACACATATCATGCGATCCGGTATCGGCTCCATACCAAGGTGTCCGGCCTGGACCATGGATGGCGAAAATACAGGAACGACTAGCCGAATTCTAGTTTAACTGCCATAAAATGTAACTTGATCATTTCGAAGCATTGGTTATGGGTCCTTGGGTCATATTTGATGTCCCAGACCGATATCATGCGATCCGGTACTGGCTTCATACCAAGGTGTCCAGCCTGGACCATAGATGGTGATAATACAGGCACGACTGGCGGAATTACAGTTTAATTGCCATAAAGTGTAACTTGATCCTTTCGAAGCTTTGGTTATGGTTCCTTGGGTCATATTTGATGTCCCGAACAAATATCTTGTGATCTGGTACCGGCTCCGTACCAAGGCATCCGGTCTGGACCCTGCCAGGCGATAATACAGGCACGACTAGAAAAATTCTAGTTTAATTGCCATAAAATGCCAAAACATGTAACTTGATCATTTTGAAGCATTGGTTATGGTTCCTTGGGTCGTATTTGATGTCCGGAAAAATATCATGCGATTCGGAACCGGCTTCGTACCAAAGCGTCCGGCCTGGACCGTGGCAGGCGATTATACAGGCACGATTGGCGGAATTCAAGTTTAATTGGCATAAAATGCCAAAAAAATTAACTTGATCATTTCGAAGCGTTGGTTATGGTTCCTTGGGTTGTATTTGATGCCCCAGATAAATATCATGTGATCCGGTACCGGCTTCGTACCAAGGCGTCCGGCCTGGACTATGGCAGGCGATAATACAGGCACGGCTGGCGGAATTCCAGTTTAATTGGCATAAAATGCCAAAAAAATTAACTTGATCATTTTGACGCGTTGGTTATGGTTCCTTGGGTTGTATTTGATGCCCCAGATAAATATCATGTGATCCGGTACCGGCTCCGTACCAAGGCGTGCGGCCTGGACTATGGCAGGCGATAATACAGGCACGACATGTGGAATTCCAGTTTAATTGCCATAAAATGCCAAAAAACCCTTTCGAAGAGTTGGTTATTGTTTCTTGGGTTGTATTTGATGTCCCGGACAAATATCTTGTGATCCAGTACCAGATCCGTACCAAGGCATCCGGCATGGACGATGGATGGCGATAATACAGGCACGACTGGCTGAATTCCAGTTAATTGCCATAAAATGCCAAAAAATGTAACTGGATCATTTCGTAGTGTTGGTTATGGTTCCTTGGGTCATATTTAATGTCCCGAACAAATATCATGTGATCCGTTACAGGCTGCGTACCGAGGCGTCCGGCCTGGACCATGCCAGGCGGTAATACAGGCACGACTGACGGAATTCCAATTTAATTGCCATAAAATGCCAAAACTGTAACTTGATCATTTTGAAGTGTTGGTTATGGTTCCTTGGGTCGTATTTGATTTCCCTGAGAAATATCATGTGATCCGGTACCGGCTCTGTAGAAAGGCGTCCGTCCTGGACCATGGCAGGTGATAATACATGCACGATTGGCTAAATTCAAGTTTAATTGCTATAAACTTCCAAAAAATTTAACTTGATTATTTAGAAGCGTTGGTTATGGTTCTTTGGGTCGTATTTGATGTCCCGGACAAATATCATGTGATCCAGTATCGGCTCCGTACCAAGGAGTCCGGACTGGACCATGGCAGGCGATAATACATGCACGACTGGCGGAATTCCAGTTTAATTGCTATAAAATGCCAAAAAATGTAAATTAATCATTTCAAAGCGTTGGTTATGGTTCCTTGGGTCGTATTTGATGTCCACGACAAATATCATGCAATCCGGTACCGTCTCTGTACCAAGGCGTCCGGCCTGGACCATGGAAGGCGCTAATACAAACACGACTGGCGGAATTCCAGTTTAATTGCCATAAAATGCCAAAAAACATAACTTTATCATTCCGAAGCGTTGGTTATGGTTCCTTGGGTCATATTTCATATCACGGAAAATGTCATGCGACCCGGTATTGGCGTCGTACCAAGGCGTCCGGCTTGGACCATGGCAGGCGATAATACAGGCACAACTGTCGGAATTCCAAGTTTATTCCATAAAATGCCAAAAAAATGTAACTTGATCTTTTCAGAGCATTGGTTATGGTTCCTTGGGTCATATTTAATATCTAGGACAATATAATGCGACCCGTTACCGGCTCCGTACCAAGGCGTCCGGCCTATACCATGGCACGCGATAATAAAAGGCACGACTATCGGTATTCCAGTTTAATTTCCGTAAAATGCCAAAAATATGTAACTTGATCCTTTCAGAGCATTGGTTGTGGTTCCGTGGGTCGTATTTGATGTTCTGGAGAAATATCATGTGATCCTGTATCGGCTTTGTACCAAGGCGTCCTGCCTGGACCATGGCAGGTGATAACAGAGGCACGACTGACCGAATTCCAGTTTAATTGCCATAAAATCCCAAAAAATGTAACTTGATCATTTCGAAGCGTTGATTATGGTTCCTTGGGTCGTATTTGATGTCCACGACAAATATCATGCAATCCGGTACCGTCTCTGTACCAAGGCGTCCGGCCTGGACCATGGAAGGCGCTAATACAAGCACGACTAGCGGAATTCCAGTTTAATTGCCATAAAATGCCAAACAATGTAACTTGATCATTCCGAAGCGTTGGTTATGGTTCCTTGGGTCATATTTCTTATCCCGGAAAATATTATGTGACCCGGTACCGGATCCGTACCAAGGCGTCCGGCTTGTACCATGGCAGGCGATAATACATGCACGACTGTCGGAATTCCAGTTTAATCGCCATAAAATGCCAAAAATATGTAACTTGATCATTTCATAGAATTAGTTATGGTTCTGTGGGTCGTATTTGATGTCCTGGAAAAATATCATGCGATCCGGTACCAACTCTGTACCAAGGCGTCCTGCCTGGACCATGGCAGGCGATAATAGAGGCACGACTGATGGAATTTCAGTTTAATTGCCATAAAATGCAAAAAAATATAACTTGATCATTTCAAAGTGTTGGTTATGGTTCCTTGGGTCGTATTTGATGTCCAGGACAAATATCATGTGATCCGGTACCGGCTCCGTACCAAGGCGTCCGTCCTGGACCATGGCAGGCGCTAATACAGGCACGACTGGTAGAATTCCAGTTTAATTGCCATAAAATGCCAAAAAATGTAACTTGATCATTTCGAAGCGTATGTTATGGTTCCTTAGGTAATATTTAATATCCCGGACAAATATCATGTGACCCGGTTCCGGCTCCGTACCAAGGGGTCCGGCCTGGACCACAGCAGGTAATAATACAGGCACGATTGACATAATTCAACTATAATTTCCGTAAAATTCCAAAAAATGTAACTTGATCATTTCGAAGCGTTGGTTATGGTTCCTTGTGTCATATTTCATATCCCGGACAATATCATGCAACCTGGTACCGGCTCCGTACCAAGGCGTTCGACATGTACCATGGAACGCGATAATAAAAGGCACGACTATCAGAATTCCAGTTTAATTTCCATAAAATGCCAACAATATGTAACTTGATCATTTCAGAGCGTTGGTTATGGTTCCGTGGGTCGTATTTGATGTCCTGGAGAAATATCATGCGATCCGGTACCGGCTAAGTACCACGGCGTCCGGCCTGGACCATGGCAAGCGAAAATACAGGCACGACTAGCAGAATTCCAGTTTAATTGCCGTAAAATGCCAAAAGATGTAATGTGATCATTTCGAAGCGTTGGTTATGGTTCCTTGGGTCGTATTTGATGTCCTTGAGAAATATCATGCGATCCGATACAGGCTCCGTACCAAGGCGTCCGATCTGGACCATGGCAGGCGATAATACAGGCACGACTGGCGGAATTGCAGTTTAATTGCCATAAAATGCCAAAAAATGTAACTTGATCATTTCGAAGCGTTGCTTATGGTTCCTTGGGTCGTATTTNTATGGTTCCTTGGCTCGTATTTGATGTCCCAGACAAATATCATGATATCCGGCACCGGCTCCATACCAAGGTGTCCGGCCTGGACCATGGCAGGCGATAATAGAGGCACGACTAGCGGAATTCTAGTTTAATTGCCATATAATGCCAAAAAATGTAACTTGATCATTTCGAAGCGTTGGTTATGGTTCCTTGGGTCGTATTTGATGTCCACGAAAAATATCATGCAATCCGGTACCGTCTCTGTACCAAGGCGTCCGGCCTGGACCATGGAAGGCGCTAATACAAACACGACTGGCGGAATTCCAGTTTAATTGCCATAAAATGCCAAAAAATATAACTTTATCATTCCGAAGCGTTGGTTATTGTTCCTTGGGTCATATTTCATTTCCCGGAAAATATCATGTGACCGGGTACCGGCTCTGTACTAAGGCGTCCGGCCTGTACCATGGCAGGCGATAATACATGCACGACTGTCGGAATTCCAGTTTAATTGCCATAAAATGCCAAACGTATGTAACTTGATCATTTCAGAGCGTTATTTATGGTTCCGTGGGTCGTATTTGATGTCCTGGAAATATATCATGTGATCCGGTACCAGCTCCGTAGCAAGGTGTCCGGCCTGGACCATGGCAGGCGCTAATACAGGCACAACTGGCGGAATTCCAGTTTAATTGCCATAAAATTCCACAAAATGTAACTTGATCATTTTGAAGCGTATGTTATGGTTCGTTGGGTCATATTTAATGTCCCAGATAGATATCATGTGACTCGGTACCGGCTCCGTACCAAGGCGTCCGGCCTGGACCATAGCAGGTAATAATACTGGCACGACTGGCAGAATTCCACTATAATTGCCGTAAAATGCCAAAAAATGTAACTTGATCATTTCGAAGCGTTGGTTATGGTTCCTTGAGTCATATTTAATATCTAGGACAATATAATGCGACCCGGTACCGGCTCCGCACCAAGGCGTCCGGCCTATACCGTGGCACGCGATAATAAAAGGCACGACTATCGGAATTCCAGTTTAATTTCCATAAAATGCCAAAAATATGTAACTTGATCATTTCAGAGCATTGGTTGTGGTTCCGTGGGTCGTATTTGATGTTCTGGAGAAATATCATGCGATGCGGTACCGGCTACGTACCACGACGTCCGGCCTGGACCATGGCAGGCAATAATACAGGCACGACTGGCGGAATTCCAGTTTAATTGCCATAAAATGCCAAAAGATGTAATTTGATCATTTCGAAGCGTTGGTTATGGTTCCTTGGGTCGTATTTGATGTCCCGGAGAAACATCATGTGATTCGGTACCGGCTCCGTACCAAGGCGTCCGGCCTGGACCATGGCAGGCGATAATACATGCACGACTGCCAAAATTCCAGTTTAATTGCCATATAAATCCAAAAAATGTAACTTGATCATTTCGAAGCGTTGGTTATGGTTCCTTGGGTCGTATTTGATGTCCCGGAGAAACATCATGTGATTCGGTACCGGCTCCGTACCAAGGCATCCGACCTGGACTATGGCAGGCAATAATACATGCACGGCTGGCGGAATTGCAGTTTAAGTGCCATAAAATTCCAATAAATTTAACTTGATCATTTCGAAGCATTGGTTATGAATCCTTGGGTTGTATTTGATTTCCCGGACAAATATCATGTGATTCGGTACCAACTACGTACCAAGGTGTCCGGCCTGGACCATAGAAGGCGATAACGCAGGCACGACTTGGCGGAATTCTAGTTTAATTTCCATAAATTACGAAAAAATGTAACTTGATCCTTTCGAAGAGTTGGTTATGGTTTCTTGGGTTGTATTTGATATCCCGGAAAGATTTCATGCAATCCGGTAATAGATTCATACCAAGGCATCCGGCCTGGACCATGGATGGCGATAATACAGGCACGACTGGCTGAATTCCGGTTTAATTGCCATAAAATGCCAAAAAATGTAACTTGATCATTTCGAAGCATTGGTTATGGTTCCTTGGGTCATATTTGATGTCCCGGAAAAATATCATGTGATCCGGTACCGGCTCCGTACCAAGGCGTCCGGCCTGGACCATGGCAGGCGATAATACATGCACGACTGGCGGAATTCCAGTTTAATTGCCACAAAATGCCAAAAAATGTAACTTGATCATTTTGAAGCGTTGGTTAAAGTTCCTTGGTTCGAATTTGATGTCTCGGTAAATATCATGAGATTTGGTACCGGCTCCGTACCAAGGAGTCCGGCCTGGACCATGGCGGGCGATAATACAGGCATGACTGGTGGAATTCAAGTATAATTGCCATAAAATTCCAAAAAATATAACTTGATCATTTTGAAGCGTTGGCTATGGTTCCTTGGGTCGTATTTAATGTCCCGCACAAATAACATGCGACCCAGTACCGGCTCCGTACCAAGGAGTCCGGCTTGGACCATGGCAGGCGATAATACAGGCACGACTGGCGGAATTCTGGTTTAATTTCCATAAAATGCCAAAAAATGTAACTTGATCATTTCAAAGCATTGGTTATGGTTCTTTGGGTCGCATTTGACGTTCCGGAGAAATATCATGTGATCTGGTACCGGCTCCATACCAAGGCGTCCGACCTGGACTATGGCAGGTGATAATACATGCACGACTGACGGAATTCCAGTTAAAAAGCCATATAATGCCAAAATATGTAATTTAATAATTTCGAAGTGTTTGTTATGGTTCCTTGGGTCGTATTTGATGTCCCATAGAAATATCAAGTAATCCGGTACCGGCTCCTTACCAAGGCGTCCGGTCTGGACCATTGCAGGCGATAATACAGGCACGACTGGCAGAATTCCAGTTTAATTGCCATAAAATGCCAAAAATATAACTTGATCCTTTCGAAAATTTGGTTATGGTTTCTTGGATTGTATTTGATGTACCGAACAAATATCATGCGATCCGGTACCAGATCCGTACCAAAACGTCCGACCTGGACCATGGATGGCGATAATATAGGCACGACTGGCTGAATTCCAGTTTAATTGCCATAAAATGCCAAAAATGTAACATGATCATTTCATAGCGTTGGTCATGGTTCCTTGGGTCAAATTTGATGTCCCAAAAAAATATCATGCGATCCGATACAGGCTCCGTACCAAGGCGTCAGTCCTGGACAATGGTAGGCGATAATACAGGCATGACTGGCGGAATTCGAATTTAATTGCCATAAAATGCCAAAAAATGTAACTTGATAAGTTCGAAGCGTTGGTTATGGTTCCTTGGGTCGTATTTGATGTCCCAGAGAAATATCATGCGATCTGGTACCGGCTCGGTACCAAGGCGTCCGGCCTGGATCATGGCAGGTGATAATACAGGCACGATTGGCGGAATTCAAGTTTAATTGCCATAAATTGCCAAAAAATTTAACTTGATCATTTAGATCTGTTGGTTATGGTTCTTTGGGTCATATTTGATGTCCCGGACAAATATCATGCGATCCGGTACCGGCTCCTTACCAAGGCATCCTTCCTGGACCATGGCAGGCGATAATAGAGGCACGACTTGCGGAATTCCAATTTAATTTTCATAAAATGACAAAAAATGTAAATTTATCATTTCGAAGCATTGGTTATGGTTCCTGGTGTCGTATTTGATGTCTCGGACAAATATCATGAGATTTGGTACCGGCTCCGTACCGAGGAGTCGGACCTGGACCATGGCAGGCGATAATACATGCATGACTGGCGAAATTCAAGTTTAATTGCCATAAAATGCCAAAAAAAGTAACTTGATCATTTCGAAGCATTGGTTATGGTTCCTTGGGTCATATTTGATGTCCCGGACAAATATCATGCAGTTCGGTACCGTCTACAAACCCCGGCGTCCGGCCTGGACCATGGCAGGCGATAATACAGGCATGACTGACGAAATTCTAGTTTAATTGCCACAAAATGCCAAAAAATTTAACTTAACCCTTTCGAAGAGTTGGTTATGGTTCCTTGGGTTGTATTTGTTTTCCCGAAAAAATATCATGCGATTCGGTATCGTCTCCATACAAAGGCGTCCGGCCTAGACCATGGCAGGCTATAATACAGGAACGACTGGCGGAATTCCAGTTTAATTGCCATAAAATGCCAAAAAATGTAACTTGATCATTTCGAAGCGTTGGTTATGGTTCCTTGGGTCATATTTAATGTCCTGGTCAAATATCATGAGACCCGGTACTGGCTTCGTACCAAGGCGTCTGGTCTAGACCATGGCAGGCGATAATACTGGCACGAATGTCGGAGTTCCAATTTAATTGCCATAAAATGCCAATAAATGTAACTTGATCATTTCGAAGCGTTGGTTATGGTTCCTTGGGTCATATTTGATATCCCGGAAGAATATCATGCAATCTGGTACCGGCACCGTACCAAGGAATCCGGCCTGGACCATGGCAGGTGATAATACAGGCACGACTGGCGGAATTCCAGTTTAATTACCATAAAATGCGAGAAAAAGTAACTTGATCATTTCAAAGTGTTGGTTATTGTTCCTTGTGTTGTATTTTATGTCCCAGAAAAATATCATGCGATCCGGTATCGGCTCCATACCAAGGCGTCCGAACTGGACCATGGCAGGCGATAATACATGCAGGACTGGCAGAATTCCAATTTAATTTCCATAAAATGCCAAACAATGTAACTCGATCAGTTCGAAGCGTTGGTTATGGTTCCTTGGGTCGTATTTGATGTCCCAAAAAAATATCATGCGATCCGGTAACGGCTCCGTACTAAGGCATCCGGTCTGGACCATGGCAGGCGATAATACAGGCACGACTGGTGGAATTCCAAGTTTAATTGCCATAAAATGCCAAAAAAGTAACTTGATCATTTTGAAGCGTTGGTTATGGTTCCTTGGGTCATATTTGATGTCGGATAAATATCATGTGATTTGGTACCAGCTACGTACCACGGCGTCCGGCCTGGACCACGGAAGTTGATAATAAAGACACGATTGACGGAATTCCAAATTAATTGCCATAAAATTTCAAAAAATGTAACATGACCATTTCGAAGAGTTGGTTATGGTTACTTGGGTTGTATTAGATGTCCTGAAAAAATATCATGCGATTCGGTATCGGCTCCATACCAAGGCGTCCGGCCTGGACCATGGATGGCGATAATACAAGCACGACTGAGGGAATTCCAATTTAATTGCCCTAAAATGCCAAAAATGTAACTTAATCATTTCGAAGCCTTGGTTATGGTTCCTTAGATTGTATTTGATTTCCCGGAAAGATATCATGCGATCTGGTATCGTCTCCGTACCAAAGCGTCCGGCCTGGACCATGGCAGGCGATAATACATGCACGACTTGCGAAATTCCAACTCAATTGCCATAAAATGCCAAAAAATGTAACTTGATCATTTCGAACGTTGCTTATGGTTCCTTGGGTCGTATTTATGTCCCGAAGAAATATCATGTGATCCGGTACCGGCTCTGTACCAAGGCATCTGGCATGGACTATGGCAGGCGATAATACAGGCACGGCTGGCGGAATTCCAGTTTAATTGCCATAAAATTCCAAAAAATGTAACTTGATCATTTCGAAGCAATGGTTATGGTTCCTTGGGCCGTATTTTATGTCTCGGACCAATATCATCTGATTCGGTACCGGCTACGTACCAAGGCGTCAGGCCTGGTACATGGTAGGCGATAATACAGGCACGACTTGGCGGAATTCCAGTATAATTGCCATAAAATTCAAAAAAATGTAACTTGATCCTTTCGAAGAGTTGGTTATGGTTTCTTGGGTTGTATTTGATGTCCCATAAAAATATCCTGCGGTCCGGTACTAGCTCCGTACCAAGGCATCTCGCCTGGACCATGGCAGGCGATAATACATGCACGACTGGCAGAATTCCAATTTAATAGCCATAAAATGCTAAAAAATGTAACTTCATCATTTCCAAGCGTTGTGGTTCCTTGGGTCGTATTTGATGTCCCGGAGAAATATCATGCTATCTGGTACCGGCTCCATACCAAGGCGTCCGACCTAGACCATGGCAGGCGATAATATATGCACGACCGGCGGAATTCCAATTTAATTGCCATAAATTGCCAAAAAATGTAATTTGATCATTTCGAAGTGTTGGTTATGGTTCCTTAGGTCGTATTTGATGTCCTAGAGAAATTTCATGCTATCCGGTACCGGATACATACCAAGGCGTCCGGCCTGGACTATGGTAGGCGATAATACAGGCACGGCTGGCGGAATTCCAATTTAATTGCCATAAAATTCCAAAAAATGTAACTTGATCATTTCAAAGCGTTTTTTATGAATCCTTGGGTTGTATTTGATGTCCCGGACAAATATCATGCGATTTGGTATCGGCTAGGTACAAAGGCATCCGGCCTGGACCATGGAAGGCGATAATGCAGGCACGACTTGGCGGAATTCTAGTTTAATTGCGATAAAATGCCAAAAAATGTAACTCGATCCTTTTGAAGAGTTGGTTATGGTTTCTTGGGTTGTCTTTGATGTCCTGGATAAATATTATGTGATCCGGTACCGGATCCTTACCAAGGCGTCCGGCCTGGACCATGGATGGCGATAATATAGGCACGACTGGCTGAATTCCAGTTTAATTGCCATAAAATGCCAACAAATGTAACTTTGTCATTTTCTAGCGTTGGTTATGGTTCATTGGGTCATATTTTATGTATCGGACAAATATCATGCGATTCGGTACCGGCGCCATACTAAGGCGTCCGGCCTAGACCATGGCAGGCGATAATACAGGCACGACTTACAGAATTCCAACTTAATTGCCATAAAATGCCAAAATATGTAATTTGATCATTTCGAAGCGTTGGTTATGGTTCCTTGGGTCGTATTTGATGTCCCGGAGAAATATCATGCGATTCGATACCGGCTCCGTACCAAGGCGTTCGGCCTGGACCATGGCAGGCAATAATAAAGGCACGACTGATGGAATTCCAGTTTAATTACCATAAAATGCCAAAAAATGTAACTTGACGATTTGAAAAAGTTGGTTATCATTCCTTGGGTTGTATTTTATATCCCGAAAAAATATCATGCGATCCGGTAGTGGCTCCATACCAAGGCGTCCGGCCTGGACCATGGTAGGCGATAATACAGGCACGACTGGCGGAATAGCAGTTTAATTGCCATAAAAGGCCAAAAAATGTAACTTGATCATTTCGAAGTGTTGCTTATGGTTCCTTGGGTCGTATTTGATGTCCCTGAGAAATATCATGCGATCCAGTACCAGCTCCTTACCAAGGCGTCCCGCATGGACTATGACATGCGATAATACAGGCACGGCTGGCGGAATTCCAGTTTAATGGCCATAAAATTCCAAAAGATGTAACTTGATCATTTCTACGCAATGGTTATGGTTCCTTGGGTCGTATTTGAAGTCCCAAAAAATATCATATGATTCGGTACCGGCCAGGTACCAAGCCGTCCGGCCTGGAATATGGCCAGCGATAATACAGGCATGACATGGCGGAATTCCAGTATAATTGCCATAATATTCCAAAAAATGTAACTTTATCCTTTCGAAGAGTTGGTTATGGTTTCATGGGTTGTATTTGATATCCCGGACGAATATCATGCGGTCCAGTACCGGCTCCGTACCAAGGCATCCGACCTGGACCATGGCAGGCGATAATACAGGCACGACTGGCAGAATTCCAATTTAATAGCCATAAAATGCAAAAAAATGTAACTTGATAATTTCCAAGCTTTGTTTATGGTTCCCTGGGTCATATTTGATGTCCCGAAGAAATATCATGTTATCCGGTACCGGCTCCATACCAAGGCGTCCGGCCTGGACCATGGCAGGCGATAATACCGGCACGACTGGCGGAAGTCTAGTTTAATTGCCATAAAATTCAAAAAATGTAACTTGATCATTTTGAAGAATTGGTTATGGTTCCTTAGGTCGTATTTGATGTCCCGAAGAAATATCATGTGATTCGGTACCGGCTCCGTACCAAGGGTTCAGCCTGGACTATGGCAGGCGATAATACAGGCACGGCTGGCGGAATTCCAGTTTAATTGCCATAAAATTCAAAAAAATGTAACTTGATCATTTCGAAGAGTTGGTTATGGTTTAATGGGTTGTATGATGTCCCGGACAAATATCATGCGGTCCAGTACTGGCTCCATACCAAGGTGTCCGGCCTGGACGATGGCAGGCGATAATACAGGCACGACTAGCAGAATTCAAATTTAATTGCCATAAAATGCCAAAAAATGTAACTTGATCTTTTCCAAGTGTTGGTTATGGTTCCTTGGGTCGCATTTCATTTCCCGGAGAAATATCATGCTATCCGGTACTGGCTCCGTACAAAGGTGTCCGACCTGGACCATGGCAGGCGATAATATAGGCACGACTGGCAGAATTCAAGTTTAATTGCCATAAAATGCCAAAAAATGTAACTTGATCATTTCGAAGCGTAGTTATGGTTAATTGGGTCGTATTTGATGTTCCGGACATGTTATCCGGTACCGGCTCCATACCAAGGCGTCCGGCCTGGACCATGGCAGGCGATAATATAGGCACGACTGGCAGAATTCAAGTTTAATTGCCATAAAATGCCAAAAAATGTAACTTGATCATTTCGAAGCGTAGTTATGGTTAATTGGGTCGTATTTGATGTTCCGGACATGTTATCCGGTACCGGCTCCGTACCAAGGCGTCCGACCTAGACCATGGCAGGCTATAATAAAGGCATGACTGGCGGAATTCCAGTTTAATTGCCATAATAACTTGATCATTTTGAAGCGTTGTTTATGTTTCCTTGGGTCATATTTGATTTCCCAGTAAAATATCATGCCATCCGGTACTAGCTTCGTACCAAGGCGTCCGACCTGGACCATGGCAGGCGATAATACATGCACGACTGGCGGAATTCTAGTTTAATTTCCATAAAATTCCAAAAAATGTAACTTGATAATTTCCAAGCGTTGGTTATGGTTCCTTGGGTCGTATTTGATGTCTCGGAGAAATATCATGCAATCCTGTACCGGTTCCATACCAAGGCGTCCGGCCTGGACCATTGTAGGCGATAATATAGGCATGACTAGCGGAATTCCAGTTTAATTGCCATAAAATGCCAAAAATGTAACTTGATCATTTCGTAGCGTTGGTTATGGTTCCTTGGGTCGTATTTGATGTCTCGGAGAAATATCATGCAATCCTGTACCGGTTCCATACCAAGGCGTCCGGCCTGGACCACAGATGGCGATAATACATGCACGACTGGTGGAATTCCATTTTAATTGCCATAAAATGCCAAAAATGTAACTTGATCATTTCGTAGCGTTGGTTATGGTTCCTCGGGTCATATTGGATTCCCCAGAAAAATATCATGCGATCCGGTACCAGCTCCGTACCAAGGCGTCCGGCCTGAACCATGGCAGGCGATAATACACGCACGACTGGCGGAATTCAAATTTAATTGCCATAAAATGCCAAAAAATGTAACTTGATTATTTCGTAGCGTTGGTCATGGTTGTTTGGGTCGTATTTGATGTCCCGGACAAATATAATGTGATCCAGTCCGGGCTCTGTACCAAGGCGTCCAGACTGGACCATGGTAGGCGATAATACATGCACGACTGCAGAATTCCAGTTTAATTGCCATAAAATGTCAAACAATGTAACTTGATCATTTCGAAGTGTTGGTTATGGTTCCTTGGGTCGTATTTGATGTCCCAGAAAAATATCATGCGATCCGGTAATGGCTCTGTACCAAGGCGTCTGGCCTGGACCATGGCAGCCGATAATACACGCAAGACTGGCGGAATTCAAGTTTAATTGCCATAAAATGCCAAAAAAGTAACTTGATCATTTCGAAGCATTGGTTATGATTCCTTAGGTCATATTTGATGTCCCAGAAAAATATCATGCGATTCGATACTGGCTACGTACCACGGCGTCCGGCCTGGACCATGGGTGGCGATAATACAAGCACAACTGACGGAATTCCAAATTAATTGCCATAAAATGTCAAAAAATATAACGTGACCATTTCGAAGAGTTGGTTATGGTTTCTTAGGTTGTATTTGATCTCCCTAAAAATATCATGCAATCAGGTATCGGCTCCATACCAAGGCGTCCGGCCTGGACCATGGATGGCGATAATGCAGGCACGATTGGCGGAATTCCAGTTTAATAGCCATAAAATGCCAAAAAATGTTACTTGATCGTTTAAAAGCGTTAGTTATGGTTCCTTGGGTGATATTTAATGTCCCGGAAAAATATCATGCGACCCGGTACCGGCTGCGTACCAAGGCGTCCGGCCTGGACCATGGCAAGCGATAATACAGGCACGACTGGCGGAATTCCAGTTAAATTTCCATAAAATGCAAAAAAATATAATTTGATCATTTCGAAGTGTTGGTTATGGTTCCTTGGGTCGTATTCGATGTCCCGGAGAAATATCATGTGATCCCGTACCGGCTCTTTACCAAGGCGTCCAGTCTGGACCATGGCAGGCGATAATACAGGCACGACTTGCAGAATTCCAGTTTAATTGCCATAAAATGCCAAAAAATATAACTTGATCATTTCGAAGTGTTGGTTATGGTTCCTTGGGTTGTATTTGATATCCCTGAAAAATATCATGTTATCCGGTACCGGCTCCGTACCAAGGCGTCCAGTCGGGACCATGGTAGGCGATAATACAGGCATGACTGGTGGAATTGCAGTTTAATTGCCATAAAATGCCAAAAAATGTAAGTTGATCATTTCGAAGTGTTGCTTATGTTTCCTTGGGTCGTATTTGATGTCCCGGAGAAATATCATGCAATCGGTACCGGCTCTGTACCAAGGCATCTGGCATGGACTATGGCAGGCGATAATACAGGCACGGCTGGCGGAATTCCAGTTTAGTTACCATAAAATTCCAAAAAATGTAACTTGATCATTTCGAAGCAATGGTTATGGTTACTTGGGTCGTATTTGATGTCCCATACCAATATCATGTGATTCGGTACCGGCAACATACCAAGGCGTCCGGCCTGGAACATGGCAGGTGATAATACAGGCACGACTTGGCGGAATTCCAGTATAATTGCCATAATATTCCCAAAAATGTAACTAGATCCTTTCGAAGAGTTGGTTATGGTTTCTTGGGTTGTATTTGATGTCTCAGACAAATATCATGCGGTCCGATACCGGCTCCGTACCAAGGCATCTGGCTTGGACCCCTGGCAGGCGATAATACAAGCACGACTGGCAGAATTCCAATTTAATAGCCATAAAATGCCAAAAAATGTAACTTGATCATTTCCAAGCATTGTGGTTCCTTGGGTCGTATTTGATGTCCAAAGAAATATCATGCGATCCGGTACCGGCTCCGTACCAAGGCGTCCGGCCTGGACCATGGCA
>ML312646.1:23758-42832 GCA_005239505.1 Nicotiana paniculata
TCCGGTAACGGCTCCGTACCAAGGCGTCCGACCTGGACCATGGCAGGAGATAATACAGGTACGACTGGCGGACTCCTTGGTATGGACTCGATACTAGATCGCATGATATTTTTCCGGGAAATCAAATACAACCCAAGGAACCATAACCAACTCTTCGAAATGGTCAAGTTATATTTTTTGACATTTTATGGCAATTAATTTGGAATTCCGTCACTCGTGCTTGGATTATCGCCTGCCATGGTCCAGGCCGGACGCCGTGGTACGTAGCTGGTACCGAATCGCATGATATTTTTTTGGGACATTAAATATGACCTAAGGAACCATAACTAACGCTTCGAAATGATCAAGTTACTTTTTTGGCATTTTATGGCAATTAAACTTGAATTCCGCCAGTCATGCATGTATTATCGCCTGCCATGGTCCAGGTCGGACTCCTGAGTACGGAGCCGGTACCAAATTCTAATTGTATCTGTCTGAGACATCAAATGCGACACAAGGAACCATAACCAACGCTTCGAAATGATCAATTTACATTTTTTGTCATTTTATGCCAATTAAACTGGAATTCCGCCAGTCTTACATGTATTATCGCCTGCCAAGGTCCAGGTCGGACGCCTTGGTACGGAGCCGTTACCGGATCGCATGATATTTTTCTAGGACATCAAATACGACCCAAGGAACCATAACCAACGCTTCTAAATGATCAAGTTACATTGTTTGGAATTTTATGGTAATTAAACTGGAATTTTGCCAGTCGTGCATGTATTATCGCCTGCCATGGTCCAGTCTGGACGCCTTGGTACGGAGCCAGTACCGGATCGCATTATATTTGTCCGGGACATCAAATACGACCCAAGGAACCATAACCAACGCTTCAAAATGATCAAGTTACATTGTTTGGCATTTTATGGCAATTAAATTGGAATTCCGCCACTCGTGCCTGTATTATCGCCTGCCATGGTCTAGGCCGGAAGCCTTGGTACGGAGCCGTTACCGGATGGCATGATATTTTTCTAGGACATCAAATACGACCCAAGGAACCATAACCAACGCTTCAAAATGATCAAGTTACATTGTTTGGCATTTTATGGCAATTAAACTGGAATTCTGCCAGTTGTGCATGTATTATCGCCATCCGTGGTCCAGGCTGGACGCCTTGGTATGGAGCCGATACCGGATCGCATAATATTTATCCAGGACATCAAATACGACCCAAGGAACCACAACGCTTGGAAATGATCAAGTTACATTTTTTGGCATTTAATGGCTATTAAATTTGAATTCCGCCAGTCCTGCCTGTATTATCGCCTGCTATGGTCCAGGCCGGACGCCTTGGTATGGAGCTGGTACCGAATCGCATGATATTTTTTTGGGAGATCAAATACAACCCAAGGAACCATAACCAACTCTTCGAAATGATCAAGTCACATTGTTTGGCATTTTATGGCAATTAAACTAGAATTTTCCAGTCGTGCATGTATTATCGCCCTCCATGGTCTACTCCGGATGCCTTGGTACGGAGCCGATACCGGATCGCATGATATTTGTCCAGGACATCAAATACGACCCAAAGAAACCATAACTAATGCTTCGAAATGATCAAGTTACATTTTTTTGCAATTTATGGCAATTAAACTTGAATTCCTCCAATCGTGCCTATATTATCGCATGCCATGGTCCAGGCCGGACGCCTTGGTACGGAGCCGGTACCGGATCGCATGATATTTCTTTGGACATAAAATACGACCCAAGGAACCACAATGCTTTGAAATGATCAAGTTACATTTTTTGGCATTTTATGGCTATTAAATTGGAATTCTGCCAGTCGTGCTTGTATTATCGCCTGCCAGGGTCCAGGCCAGATGCCTTGGTACGGAGACGGTACCGGACCGCATGATATTTGTCTGAGACATCAAATACAACCCAAGAAACCATAACCAACTCTTCAAAAGGATCAAGTTACATTTTTTGGAATATTATGGCAATTATACAGGAATTCCGCCAAGTCGTGCCTGTATTATCACCTGCCATGTTCCAGGCCGGACGCCTTGGTATGTTGCCGGTACCGAATCACATGATATTGGTCTGGGACATCAAATACGACCCAAGGAACCATAACCATTGCTTCTAAATGATCAAGTTACATTTTTTGGAATTTTATGGCAATTAAATTAGAATTCCGCCAGTCGTGCCTGTATTATCTCCTGCCATGGTCCAGGTCGGACGCCTTGGTACGGAGCCGTTACCGGATCGCATGATATTTTTCTGGAACATCAAATACGACCCAAGGAACCATAACCAACGCTTCGAAATGATCAAGTTACATTGTTTGGCATTTTATGGCAATTAAACTAGAATTCTGCCAGTCGTGCATGTATTATCGCCCTCCATGGTCTACTCTGGATGCCTTGGTACGGAGCCGATACCGGATCGCATGATATTTGTCCAGGACGTCAAATACGACCCAAATAACCATAACCAACGCTTCGAAATGATCAAGTTACATTTTTTGGCAATTTATGGCAATTAAACTTGAATTCTGCCAATCGTGCCTATATTATCGCATGCCATGGTCCAGGTCGGACGCCTTGGTACGGATCCGGTACCGGATCGCATTATATTTCTTTGGACATCAAATACGACCCAAGGAACCACAATGCTTGGAAATGATCAAGTTACATTTTTTGGCATTTTATGGCTATTAAATTGGAATTCTGCCAGTCGTGCTTGTATTATCGCCTGCCAGGGTCCAGGCCAGATGCCTTGGTACGTAGCCGGTACCGGACCGCATAATATTTGTCTGAGACATAAAATACAAACCAAGAAACCATAACCAACTCTTCGAAAGGATCAAGTTACATTTTTTGGAATATTATGGCAATTATACTAGAATTCCGCCAAGTCGTGCCTGTATTATCACCTGCCATGTTCCAGGCCGGACGCCTTGGTATGTTGCCGGTACCGAATCACATGATATTGGTCTGGGACATCAAATACGACCCAAGGAACCATAACCAACACTTCGAAATGATCAAATTATATTTTTTTGCATTTTATGGCAATTAAACTGGAATTCCGCCAGTCATGCCTGTATTATCGCCTGCCATGCGCCAGGCCGGACGCCTTGGTATGGATCCGGTACCGAATCGCATGATATTTCTCCGGGACATCAAATACGACCCAGGGAACCAAAAACAACGCTTCAAAATGATCAAGTTAGATTTTTTTGCATTTTATGGCTATTAAATTGGAATTCTGCCAGTCGTGTTTGTATTATCGCCTGCCATGGTCCAGGTCGGCTGCCTTGGTACGGAGCCGGTACCGGACCGCATGATATTCGTCCGGGACATCAAATACAAACCATGCAACCATAACCAACTCTTCGAAAGGATAAAGTTACATTTTTTGGAATTTTATGGCAATTATACTGGAATTCCGCCAAATTGTGCCTGTATTATCGCCTGCCATGTTCCCGGCCGGACGCCTTGGTACCTAGTCGGTGCCAAATCACATGATATTTTTACGGTACATCAAATACGACCCAAGGAACCATAACCATTGCTTCGAAATGATCAAGTTACATTTTTTGGAATTTTATGGCAAGCCAGTCGTGCCTGTATTATCGCCTGTCATAGTCTATGCCGGACACCTTGGTAAGGAGCTGGTACTGGATCACATGATATTTCTCCAGGACAACAAATACGACCCAAGGAACCATAAGAAATTCTTCGAAATGATCAAGTTACATTTTTGGCATTTTATGGCAATTAAACTGCAATTCCGCTAGTCGTGCCTGTATTATCGCCTACCATGGTCCAGACTGGACGCCTTGGTACGGAGGCGGTACTGGATAGCATGATATTTGTCAGGGACATCAAATACGACCCAAGGAACCATAACCAACGCTACGGTATGATCAAGTTACATTTTTTGGCTATTAAACTAGAATTTTGCCAGTCGTGCCTGTATTATCGCCATCCATGGTCCAGGCCGGACGCCTTGGTACGGAGCCGGTACCGGATCGCATGATATTTCTCCGGGACATCAAATACGACCCAAGGAACCATAACCAACTCTTCAAAATTGTCAAGTTACATTTTTTGGCATTTTATGGCAATTAAACTAGAATTTCGTCAGTCGTCCCTGTATTATCGCCTGCCATGGTCTAGGCCGGACGCCTTGGTACGGAGCCGGTACCGGATCGCATGATATTTCTCCGGGACATCAAATACGACCCAAGGAACCATAACCAACGCTTCGAAATGATCAAGTTACATATTTTGGCATTTTATGGCAATTAAGGTTGAATTCCGCAACTCGTGCTTGTATTATCGCCTGCCATGGTCCAGGCCGGACGCCTTGGTACGGAGCCGATACCAGATCGCATGATATCTGTCCGGGACAGCAAATACAACCCAAAGAACCATAACCAAGGCTTCGAAATGATCAAGTTACATTTTTTTGCATTTTAGGGCAATTAAACTGGAATTCCGCTAACCGTGCATGTATTATCGCCTGCCATAGTCCAGGCCGGACGCCTTGGTACTGTGCCGGTACCTGATAGCATGAAATTTCTCCAGGACATCAAATACGACCCGAGGAACCATAACCAACGCTTCAAAATGATCAAATTACATTTTTTGGCATTTTATGGAAATTAAACTGGAATTCCGCTAGTTATGCCTGTATTATCGCCTGCCATGCTCCAGGCTGGATTCCTTGGTATGGAGCCGTTACTGGATTGCATGATATTTCTCCGGGACATCAAATACGACCCAGGGAACCATAAACAACGCTTCAGAATGATCAAGTGAATTTTTTTTGCATTTTATGGCTATTAAATTGGAATTTTGCCAGTCGTGCTTGTATTATCGCCTGCCATGGTCCAGGTCGGCTGTCTTGGTACGGAGCCGGTACCGGATAGCATGAAATTTCTCCAGGACATCAAAAATGACCCAAGGAACCATAAACAATGCTTCGAAATGATCAAGTTACATTTTTTGGCTTTTTGTGGCAATTAAACTGCAATTCCGCCAGTCGTGCATGTATTATCGTCTGCCATGGTCCAGGCGAGATGCCTTGGTACGGCACCGGTACCGGACCGCATGATATTTGTCCGTGACATCATATACAACCCAAGAAACCATAACCAACTCTTCGAAAGGATCAAGTTGCAATTTTTTGTATTTAATGGCAATTATACTGGAATTCCGCCAAGTCGTGCCTGTATTATCGCATGCCATGTTCCAGGCCGGACGCCTTGGTACGTAGCCGGTACCGAATCATATGATATTGGTCCGGGACATAAAATACGACCCAAGGAACCATAACCATTGCTTCAAAATGATCAAGTTACTTTTTTTGGAATTTTATGGAAATTAAACTGGAATTCCGCCCGCCGTTCCTGTATTATCGCCTGCCATAGTCCATGCCAGATTCCTTGGTATAGAGCCGAAATCGCTTGATATTTCTCCGGGACATCAAATACGACCCAAGGAACCATAAGCAACGCTTCGAAATGATCAAGTTACATTTTTTGGCATTTTATGGCAATTAAACTGCAATTTCGCCATCGTGCATGTATTATCGACTACCATGGTCCAAACTGGACGCCTTGGTACAGAGCCGGTACCGGATAGCATGATATTTGTCAGGGACATCAAATACGACCCAAGGAACCATAACCAACACTTCGAAATGATCAAGTTACATCTTTTGGCATTTTATAGTAATTAAACTGGAATTCTTCCTTTCGTTCCTATATTATCGCCTGCCATGGTCCAGACCGGACGCCTTGGTAAGGAGCCGGTACCGGGTCACATGATATTTCGTCGGGACATCAAATACGACCCAAGGAACCATAACCAACGCTTCGAAATGATCAAATTACATTATTTGGCATTTTATGGCAATTAAATTTGAATTCCGGCAGTCGTGCCTGTATTATCGCCTGCCATGGTCCAAGTCGGACGCCTTGGTACGGAGCCGGTACTGGATCTCATGATATTTTTTCGGGACATCAAATACGTCCCAAGGAACCATAACCAACGCTTAGAAATGATCATGTTACATTTTTTGGAATTTTGTGGCAATTAAATTGGAATTCCGTCAGTCGTGCCTGTATTATCGCCATCCATGGTCCAGGCCGGACGCCTTGGTATGGAGCCGAAACTGGATCGCATGATATTTTTCCGGGACATCAAATAAAACCCAAGTAACCATAACCAACTCTTCGAAAGGGTCAAGTTACATTTTTTGGCATTTTATGGCAATTAATTTGGAATTCCGTCAGTCGTGTCTTTATTATCAACTGCCATGGTCCAGGCCGGACGCCGTGGTACGTAGACGTTAGCGGATCGCATGATATTTTTCTGGGACATCAAATACGACCCAAGGATCCATAACCAATGCTTCGAAATGATCAAGTTACTTTTTTTTGCATTTTATGGCAATTAAACTTGAATTCCGCCACTCATGCATATATTATCGCCTGCCATGGTCCAGGTCGGACTCCTTGGTACGGAGCCGGTAGCAAATCTCATGATATTTGTCCGAGACATAAAATACGACACAAGGAACCATAACCAATGCTTTGAAATGATCAATTTACATTTTTTGTCATTTTATGGCAATTAAACTGGACTTTCGCTAGTCGTGCCTGTATTATCGCCTACCATGGTCCAGGAAGGATGCCTTGGTAAAAAGCCGGTACCGGATCATATCATATTTCTCTGGGACATCAAATACGACCCAAGGAACCATAACCAACGCTTCGAAATGATCAAGTTACATTATTTGGCATCTTATGGCAATTAAATTGAAATTTCATCAGTCGTGCCTGTATTATCGCCTGCCATGGTCCAGGCCGGACGCCTTGGTACGGAGACGGTACCGGGTCTCATGATATTTGACCGCGACATCAAATATGACCCAAGAAACCATAACCAACACTTCGAAATGATCAAGTTACATTTTTTGGCATTTTATGGCAATTAAACTGGAATTCCTGCAGTCGTGCCTGTATTATAGCCTACTATGGTCTAGGCTGGACGCCTTGGTACGGACCCGGTACAGGATATCATGGTATTATTTCGGGATATCAAATACGACCCAAGTAACCATAACCAACACTTCGAAATGATCAAGTTACATTTTTTTGGCATTTTATGGCAATTAAACTAGAATTTCATCAGTCGTGCCTGTATTATCGCCTGCCATGGTCAAGGCCGGACACCTTGGTACGGAGCCGGTACCGGGTCGCATGATATTTGACCGCGACATAAAATATGACCCAGGAAACCATAACCAACGCTTCGAAATGATCAAGTTACATTTTTTTGGCATTTTATGGCAATTAAACTTGAATTCCGTCAGTCGTGCCTGTATTATCGCCTGCCGTGGTCCAGACCGGGCGCCTTGGTACCGAGCCGTTATCGGATCGTATGATATTTTTCTAGGACATCAAATACGACCCAAGGATCCATAACCAATGCTTCGAAATGATCAAGTTACATTATTTGGCATTTTGGCAATTAAATTGGAATTCTGCCAGTCGTGCATGTATTATCGCCTGCCATGGTCCAGTCCGGACGCCTTGGTATGGAGCCGGTACCGGATCGCATGATATTTGTCCGGGACATCAAATACGACCCAAAGAACCATAACCAACACATCTAAATGATCAAGTTATATTTTTTGGCAATTTATGGCAATTAAACTTGAATTCCGCCAATCGTGCCTGTATTATCGCCTGCCATGGTCCAGGCCGGACACCTGGGTACGGAGCCGGTACCGGATCACATGATATTTCTCCGGGACATCAAATACGACCTAAGGAACCATAACCAACGCTTCGAAATCATCAAGTTACGTTTTTTGGAATTTTGTGGCAATTAAATTGGAATTCCGCCAGTCGTGCCTGTAGTATCGCCGGCCATGGTCCAGGCCGGACGCCTTGGTACGGAGCCAATACTGGGTCGCATGATAGTTGACCAGGAAATCAAATACGACCCAAGGAACCATAACCAACGCTTCGAAATGATCAAGTTACATTTTTTGGCATTTTTATGGGCATTAAACTGGAATTTCGCCAGTCGTGCCTGTATTATAGCCTGCCATGGTCTAGGCCGGACTCTTTGGTATGGAGCCGATACCGGATCGCATGATATTTTTCCGGGACAACAAATACAACACAAGGAACCATAACCAACTCTTTGAAATGGTTAAGTTACATTTTTTTTGGCATTTTATGGCAATTAATTTAGAATTTCGTCAGTCGTGCCTGTATTATCGCCTGCCATGGTCTAGGCCGGACGCCGTGGTTCGTAGCTGGTACCGAATCGCATGATATTTGTCTGGGAGATCAAATATGACCCAAGGAACCATAACCAAAGCTTCGAAATGATCAAGTTACTTTTTTGGAAATTTATGGCAATTAAACTTGAATTTCGCCAGTCATGCATGTATTATCGCCTGCCATGGTCCAGGTCGGACTCCTCGGTATGGAGCCGGTACCAAATCTCATGATATTTGTCCCATACATCGAATACGACACCAGGAACCATAACCAACGTTTCGAAATGATCAAGTTAATTTTTTTGGCATTTTATGCCAATTAAACTGGAATTCCGCTAGTCGTGCCTGTATTATCACCTGCCATGGTCCAGGTCGGTCGCCTTGGTACGAAACCGGTACCGGATCACATGTTATTTGACCGGGACATCAAAATATGACCCAAGGAACCATAACCAACGCTTCGAAATAATCAAGTTACATTTTTTGGCATTTTATGGCAATTAAACTGGAATTCCGTCAGTCGTGCCTGTATTATCGCCAGCCATGGTCCAGTCCAGACGCCTTGATATGGAGCCAGTACCGGATCGCATGATATTTGTCCGGGACATCACATACGACCCAAGGAACCATAACCAACACTTCGAAATGATCAAGTTACATTTTATGGCAATTAAACTTGAATCAGCCAGTTGTGCCTGTATTATCACCATCCATGGTTCAGGCCGGACACCTTGGTATAGAGCCGGTACCGGATCGTATGCTATTTGTCCGGGACATCAAATACAACCCAAGTAACCATAACCAATTCTTCGAAATGATCAAGTTACATTTTTTGGCATTTTATGGCAATTAAACTGGAATTCCGCTAGTGGTGCTTGTAATATCGCCTGCCATGGTCAAGGTCGGACGCCTTGGTACGGAGCTGGTACCGGATCGCATAATATTTGTCCGGGACATCAAATATGACCCAAGAAACCATAACCAACGCTTCGAAATGATCAAGTTACATTTTATGACAATTAAACTGGAATTCCGCCAGTCGTGCATGCATTATCGCCATCCATGGTCCAGGTCGGACACCTTGGTATGGAGCCGGTACCGTATCGCATGATATTTGTCCGGAACATCAAATACGACCATTGTAACCATAACACACTCTTCGAAATGATCAAGTAACATTTTTTGGCATTTTATGGCAATTAAACTGGAATTCCGCTAGTCCTGCCTGTAATATCGCCTGCCATGGTCCAGGCCGGACGCCTTGGTACGAAGCCGGTACCGGATCGCATGATATTTGACCAGGACATTAAATATGACCCAAGGAACCATAACCAATGCTTCGAAATGATCAAGTTACATTTTTTGGCATTTTATGGCAATTAAACTGGAATTCCGCCAGTCGTGCGTGTGTTTATCACCTCCCAAGGTCCAGACCGGACGCCTTGGTACGAAGCCGGTACCGGATCGCATGATATTTGACCAGGACATTAAATATGACCCAAGGAACCATAACCAATGCTTCGAAATGATCAAGTTACATTTTTTGGAATTTTATTGCAATTAAACTAGAATTCCGCCAAGTCGTGCCTGCATTATCGCCTTCCATGGTCTAGGTCGGACGCCTTGGTACCTAGCCGGTACCAAATCACATGATATTTTTCATGGACATCAAATACAACCCAAGGATTCTTAAACAACTCTTCGAAATGATCAAGTTACATTTTTTGGAATTTTATTGCAATTAAACTAGAATTCCGCCAGCTGTGCCTGTATTATCGCCTGCCATAGTCCAGGCCGGACGCCTTGGTACGGAGCCGGTACCGGATAGCATAAAATTTCTCCAGGACATCAAATACGACCTAAGGAACCATAAGCAACACTTCGAAATGATCAAATTACATTTTTTGGCATTTTATGGAAATTAAACTGGAACTCCGCCAGTCGTGCCTGTATTATCGCCTGCCATGGTCCAGGCGAGATGCCTTAGTACGGAGCCGGTACCGGAACGCATGATATTTATCCGGGACATCAAATAAAACCCAAGAAACCATAACCAACTCTCCGAAAGGATCAAGTTATATTTTTTTGAATTTTATGGCAATTATACTGGAATTCCGCCAAGTCGTGCCTGTATTATCGCCAGCCATGTTCCAGGTCGGACGCCTTGGTACGGAGCCGGTACCGAATCACATGATATTGGTCCGGGACATAAAATAAGACCCAAGGAACCATAACCATTACTTCGAAATGATCAAGTTACATTTTTTGAAATTTTATGGCAATTAAACTGGAATTCCGCCAGCCGTGCCTGTATTATCGCCTCCCATAGTCCATGCCAGATGCCTTGGTACAGAGCCGGTACCGGATTGCTTGATATTTCTCCGGTACATCAAAATACGACTCAAAGAACCATAAGCAACGCTTCGAAAAGATCAAGTTACATTTTTTGGCATTTTGTGGCAATTAAACTGCAATTCTGCCTGTCGTGCCTGTATTATCGCCTGCCATGGTCCAGGCGAGAAGCCTTGGTACAGAGCCGGTACTGGACCGCATGATATTTGTCCGGGAGATCAAATACAACCCAAGAAACCATAACCAACTCTTAAAAAGGATCAAGTTACATTTTTTTGAATTTTATGGCAATTATACTGGAATTCCGCCAAGTCGTGCCTGTATTATCGCCTGCCATGTTCCAAGCTGGACGCATTGGTACGTAGCCGGTACCGAATCATATGATATTGGTCCGGGACATAAAATATGACCTAAGGAACCATAACCATTGCTTCGAAATGATCAAGTTACATTTATTGGATAAACTGGAATTCCGCCCGTCGTTCCTGTATTATCGCCTGCCATAGTCCATGCCAGATGCCTTGGTATAGAGCCGGTACCGGATCGCTTGATATTTCTCCGGGAGATCAAATACGACCCAAGGAACCATAAGCAACGCTTCTAAATGATCAAGTTACATTTTTTGGCATTTTATGGCAATTAAACTGCAATTCCGCCAATCGTGCCTGTATTATTGACTACCATGGTCCAGACTGGACGCCTTGGTACGGAGCAGGTACCGGATAGCATGATATTTTTCAGGGACATCAAATACGACCCAAGGAACCATAACCAACACTTCGAAATGATCAAGTTATATTTTTTGGCATTTTATAGCAATTAAACTGGAATTCTGCCAGTCGTTCCTATATTATTGCCTGCCATGGTCCAGACCGGACGCCTTGGTAAGGAGCCGGTACCGGGTCACATGATATTTCTCCGGGACATCAAACACGACCCAAGGAACCATAAACAACGCATCGAAATGATCAAATTACATTTTTTGGCATTTTATGGCAATTAAATTGGAATTCTTCCAGTCGTGCATGTATTATCGCCTGCCATGGTCCAAGTCAAACGCCTTGGTACGGAGTCGGTACCGGATCTCATGATATTTTTTCGGGACATCAAATACGACCCAAGGAACCATAACCAACGCTTCGAAATGATCAAGTTACATTTTTGGAATTTTTTGGCAATTAAATTGGAATTCTGTCATTCGTGCCTGAATTATCGCCATCCATGGTCCAGGCCGGACGCCTTGGTATGGAGCCGATACCGGATCGCATGATATTTTTCCGGGACATCAAATACAACCCAAGTAACCATAACCAACTCTTCGAAATGGTCAAGTTACATTTTTTGCATTTTATGGCAATTAATTTGGAATTCCGTCAGTCGTGCCTATATTATCGCCTGCCATGGTCCAGGCCGGACGCCGTGGCTCGTAACCGGTACCGAATCACATGATATTTGTTTGGGACATCAAATATGACCCAAGGAACCATAACCAATGCTTTGAAATGATCAATTTACATATTTTGTCATTTTATGGCAATTAAACTGGAATTCCGCTAGCCGTGCATGTATCATCGCCTGCCATGGTCCAAGAAGGATGGCTTGGTAAAACGCCGGTGCCGGATCATATGATATTTCTCCGGCACATCAAATACGACCCAGGGAACCATAACCAACGCTTCGAAATGATCAAGTTACATTATTTTGCATTTTATGGCAATTAAACTGAAATTTCATCAGTCGTGCCTGTATTATCGCCTGCCATGGTGCAGGCCGGACGCCTTGGTACGGAGCTGGTACCGGGTCGCATGATATTTGACCGCGACATCAAATATGACCCAAGAAACCATAACCAACGCTTCGGAATGATCAAGTTACATTTTTTGGCATTTTATGGCAATTAAACTGGAATTCCTGCAGTCGTGCCTGTATTATGGCCTGCCATGGCCTAGGCCGGACGCCTTGGTACGAAGCTTGTACCGGATAGCATGGTATTTCTCCGTGACATCAAGTACGACCCAAGTAACCATAACCAACTCTTCGAAATGGTCAAGTTACATTTTTTGGCATTTTATGGCAATTAATTTGGAATTTCGTCAGTCGTGCCTATATTATCGTCTGCCATGGTCCAGGCCTGACGCCGTGGCTCGTAGCCGGTACCGAATCGCATGATATTTGTTTGGGACATCAAATATGACCCAAGGAACCATAACCAAAGCTTCAAAATGATCAAGTTACTTTTTTGGCATTTTATGGCATTTAAACTTGAATTCCGCCAGTCATGCATGTATTATCGCCTGCCATGGTCCAGGTCGGATTCCTCGGTATGGTGCCGGTACCAAATCTCATGATATTTGTTCGAGACATCAAATACGACACAAGGAACCATAACCAATGCTTTGAAATGATCAATTTACATATTTTGTCATTTTATGGCAATTAAACTGGAATTCCGCTAGTCGTGCATGTATCATCGCCTGCCATGGTCCAAGAAGGATGCCTTGGTAAAACGCCGGCGCCGGATCACATGATATTTCTCCGGCACATCAAATACGACCCAAGGAACCATAACCAACGCTTCGAAATGATCAAGTTACATTATTTTGCATTTTATGGCAATTAAACTGAAATTTCATCAGTCGTGCCTGTATTATCGCCTGCCATGGTGCAGGCCGGACGCCTTGGTACGGAGCTGGTACCGGGTCGCATGATATTTGACCGCGACATCAAATATGACCCAAGAAACCATAACCAACGCTTCGGAATGATCAAGTTACATTTTTTGGCATTTTATGGCAATTAAACTGGAATTCCTGCAGTCGTGCCTGTATTATGGCCTGCCATGGCCTAGGCCGGACGCCTTGGTACGAAGCTTGTACCGGATAGCATGGTATTTCTCCGTGACATCAAGTACGACCCAAGTAACCATAACCAACGCTTCGAAATGATCAAGTTACATTTTTTTGGCATTTTATGGCAATTAAAGTAGAATTTCATCAGTCGTGCCTCTATTATCGACTGCCATGGTCCAAGCCGGACGCCTTGGTACAGAGCCGGTACCGGGTCGCATGATATTTGACCGGGACATCAAATATGACCCGAGAAACCATAACCAACGCTTCGAAATGATCAAGTTACATGTTTTTGCATTTTATGGCAATTAAGCTAGAATTTCATCAGTCGTGCCTGTATTATCGCCTGCCATGGTCCAGGCCGAACGCCTTAGTACAGAGCCGGTACCGGGTCGCATGATATTTGACCGGGACATCAAATATGACCCATGAAACCATAACCAATGCTTTGAAATGATCAAGTTACATGTTTTAGCATTTTATGGCAATTAAACTGGAATTCCGTCAGTCGTGCCTGTTTTATCGCCTGTCATGGTCCAGACCGGACGCCTTGGTACGGAGCCGTTACCGGATCGCATGATATTTTTCTGAGACATCAAATACGACCCAAGGATCCATAACCAGTGCTTCGAAATGATCAAGTTACATTGTTTGGCATTTTATGGCAATTAAACTGGAATTCTGCCAGTCGTGCATGTATTATCGCCTCCCATGGTCCAGTCCGGACGTCTTGGTATGGAGCCGGTACCGGATCACCTGATATTTTTCTGGGACATCAAATACGACCCAAAGAACCATAACCAACACATCTAAATGATCAATTAAACTTGAATTCCGCCAATCGTGCATGTATTATCGCCTGCCATGGTCCAGGACGGACGCCTTGGTACGGAGCCGCTACCGGATCACATGATATTTCTCCGGTACATCAAATACGACCCAAGGAACCATAACCAACGCTTCGAAATGATCAAGTTACTTTTTTTGGAATTTTGAGGCAATTAAATTGGAATTCCGCTAGTCGTGCCTGTAGTATCGCCTGCCATGGTCCAGGCTGGACGCCTTGGTACGGAGCCTGTATTGAATCGCATGATATTTGTCTGGGACATCAAATACGACCCAAGTAACCATAACCAATGCTTTGAAATGATCAAGTTAAATTTTTTTGGCATTTTCTGGCAATTAAACTAAAATTTCATGAGTCGTGCTTGTATTATCGCCTGCCATGGTCCAGGCCGGATGCCTTGGTGCGGAGCCGGTACCGGGTCGCATGATATTTGACCAGGACATCAAATACGACCCAATTAACCATAACCAACGCTTCGAAATTATCAAGTTATATTTTTTGGCATTTTTATGGGCATTAAACTGGAATTTCGCCAGTCGTGCCTGTATTATAGCCTGTCATGGTCTAGGCCGGACTCTTTGGTATGGAGCCGATATCGGATCGCATGATATTTTTCCGGGATAACAAATACAACCCAAGGAATCATAACCATCTCTTCAAAATGGTAAAGTTACATTTTTTGGCATTTTATGGCAATTAAACTAGAATTCCGTCAGTCGTGCCTATATTATCGCCTGCCATGGTCCAGGCCGGACGCCGTGGCTCGTAGCCGGTACCGAATCGCATGATATTTGTTTGGGACATCAAATATGACCCAAGGAACCATGACCAAAGCTTCAAAATGATCAAGTTACTTTTTTGCCATTTTATGGCAATTAAACTTGAATTTCGCCAGTCATGCATGTATTATCGCCTGCCATGGTCCAGGTCGGACTCCTCGGTACGGAGCCGGTTCCAAATCTCGAGATATTTGTCGGATACATCAAATACGACACCAGAAACCATAACCAACGCTTTGAAATGATCAATTTACATTTTTTGTCATTTTATGGCAATTAAACTGGAAATCCGCCAGTCGTGCCTGTATTATCGCCTGCCATGGTCCAAGAAGGATGCCTTGGTAAGAAGCCGGTACCGGATCACATGATATTTCTCCGGGACATCAAATACAACCCAAGGAACCATAACCAACGCTTCGAAATGATCAAGTTACATTATTTGGCATTTTATGGCAATTAAACTAGAATTCTGCGAGTCGTGTATGTATTATCGCCTGCGAGTCATGATATTTGTGAGGGACATAAAATACGACCCAAAAAACCATAACCAACACATCTAAATTATCAAGTTACATTTTTTGTAAAATATTGCAATTAAACTTGAATTCCGCCAATCGTGCATGTATTATCGCCTGCCATGATCCAGGCCGGATGCCTTGGTACGGAGCCGGTACCAGATCGCATGATATTTCTCCGGGACATCAAATACGACCCAAGGAACCATATCCAACGGTTCGAATTGACCAAGTTACATTATTTGGAATTTTATGGCAATTAAACTGGAATTCTGCCAGTCGTGCATGTTTTATCGCCAGCCATGGTCCAGGCCGGACGCCTTGGTACGGTGCCGGTACCGAATAGCATGATACTTTTCCGGGACATCAAATACGACCCAAGTAACCATAACCAATGCTTCGAAATGATCAAGTTACATTTTATTGAAATTAAACTGGAATTCCGCTAGTCGTGCCTGTATTATCACCATCCATGGTCCAGGCCGGACACCTTGGTATGGAGCCAGTACCGGATCGCATGACATTTGTCCGGGACATCAAATACGACCCAAGGAACCATAAACAACGCTTCGAAATGATCAAGTTACATTTTATGGCAATTAAACTGGAATCAGCCAGTCGTGCCTGTATTATCACCATCCATGGTTCAGGTCGGACACCTTGGTATGGAGCTGGTACCGGATCGTATGCTAATTGTCCGGGACATCAAATATTACCCAAGTAACCATAACCAATTCTTCGAAATGATCAAGTTACATTTGTTTGGAATTTTATGGCAATTAAACTGGAATTCCGCTAGTCGTGCCTCTAATATCGCCTGCCATGGTCCAGGCCGGACGCCTTGGTACTGAGCTGGTACCGGATAGCATGATATTTGTCCGGGAAATCAAATATGACCCAAGTAACCATAACCAACGCTTCGAAATGATGAAGTTACATTTTATGACAATTAAACTGGAATTCCGCCAGTCGTGCATGCATTATCGCCATCCATGGTCCAGGTCGGACACTTTGGTACGGAGCTGGTACCGGATCGCATGATATTTGTACGGAACATCAAATACGACCATTGTAACCATAACCAACTCTTCAAAATGATCAAGTATCATTTTTTGGCATTTTATGGCAATTAAACTGGAATTCCGCTAGTCCTGCCTGTAATATCGCCTGCCATGGTCCAGGGTGGACGCCTTGGTACGGAGCTGGTACTGGATCGCATGATATTTGTCTGGGAGATGAAATACCACCCAAGGAACCATAACCAATGCTTCGAAATGATCAAGTTACATTTTTTGGCATTTTATGGCAATTAAATTGGAATTCTGCCAATCGTGCCTATATTGTCGCCTGCCAAGGTCCAGGCCGGATGCATTGGTACGAAGTCGATACCGGATCATATGATATTTGTCTGGTACATCAAATACAACACAAAGAACCATAACCAACTCTTCGAAATTATCAAGTTACATTTTTTGGCATTTTATGGCAACTAAATTGGAATTCCACCAGTCGTGCCTGTATTTATCACCTCCCATGGTCCAGACCGGACGCCTTGGTACGAAGCCGGTACTGGATCGCATGATAATTGACCGGGACATTAAATATGACCCAAGGAACCATAAGCAACGCTTCGAAATGATCAAGTTACATTTTTTGGCATTTTATGGCAATTACACTGCAATTCAGCCAATCATGCCTGTATTATCGCCTACCATGGTCCATACTGGACGCCTTGGTACGGAGTCGATATCGGATAGCATGATATTTGTCAGGGACATCAAATACGACCCAAGGAACCATAACCAATGCTACGAAATGATCAAGTTACATTTTTTGGCATTTTATGGCTATTAAACTAGAATTCTGCCAGTCGTGCTTGTATTATTGCCATCCATGGTCCAGGCCGGACGCCTTGGTATGGAGCCGATACCGGATCGCATGATATTTTTCTGCGAGATCAAATACAACCCAAGGAACCATAACAAAC
Source organism: Nicotiana paniculata (assembly GCA_005239505.1). Taxonomy (NCBI): domain Eukaryota; kingdom Viridiplantae; phylum Streptophyta; class Magnoliopsida; order Solanales; family Solanaceae; genus Nicotiana; species Nicotiana paniculata. The sequence goes on from ML312646.1 coordinate 41,383, forward strand.
TCTTCGAAATGGTCAAGTTATATTTTTTGACATTTTATAGCAATTAAACTGGAATTCTGCAAGTCGTGCCTGTATTATCGCCTGCAATGGTCCAGACCGGACGCCTTGGTAAGGAGCCGGTATGGGATCACGTGATATTTCTCCGAGATATCAAATACGACCCAAGGAACCATAACCAGCGCTTCGAAAAGATCAAGTTACTTTTTTGGCAGTTTATGGCAATTAAACTTGAATTCCGCCAGTCATGCATGTATTATCGCCTGCCATGGTCCAGGCCGGACTCCTCAGTACGGAGCCGGTACCAAATCTCATTGTATTTGTCCGAGACATCAAATGCGACACAAGGAACCACAACCAACACTTCGAAATGATCAATTTACATTTTTTGTCATTTTATGCTAATTAAACTGGAATTCCGTCAGTCTTGCCTGTATTATCGCCTGCTATGGTCCAGGCCGGACGCCTTGGTACGGAGCTATTACCGGATCGCATGATATTTTTCTGGGACATCACACACGACCCAAGGAACCATAACCAATGCCTCGAAATGATCAAGTTACATTGTTTGAAATTTTATGGCAATTAAACTAGAACTCTGCCAATCGTGCATGTATTATCGCCTGCCATTGTCCAGTCCGGACGCCTTGGTACGGAGCCGGTCCCGGATCGCATTATAGTTTTTTGGGACCTCAAATATGACCCAAAGAACCATAACCAATGCTTCGAAATGATCAAGTTACATTTTTTGGAATTTTATGGCAATTAAATTAGAATTCCACGAGTCGTGCCTGTATTATCGCCTGCCATGGTCCAGGTCGGACGCCTTGGTACGGAGCTGGTACCAGATCGCATGATATTTATCCAGGACATCAAATATGACCCAAGGAACCATAACCAATGCTACGAAATGATCAAGTTACATTTTTTGGCATTTTATGGCAATTAAACTGGAATTCCGCCAGTCGTGCATGTATTATCGCCATCCGTGGTCCAGGTCGGACGCCTTTGTATAGAGCAGGTACCGGATCGCATGATATTTTTCCGGGACGTCAAATACAAACCAAGGAACCATAACCAACTCTTCGAAAGGATCAAGTTACATTTTTTGGCATTTTATGGCAATTAAACTGGAATTCTACTAGTCGTGCCTATTATCGCCTACAATGGTCCAGGTCGGACGCCTTGGTATGGAGCTGGTACCGGATTGCATGATATTTCTCCGAGACAGCAAACACGACCCAAGGAACCACAACCAATGCTTGGAAATGATCAAGTTACTTTTTTTGGCTTTTTATGGCAATTAAATTGGAATTCCGCCAGTCGTGCATGTATTATCGCCTTCCATGGTCCAGGTCGAACGCCTTGGTACGAACCCAGTACCGGATCACATGATATTTGACCGGGAAATCAAATATGACCCAAGGAACCGTAACCAACGCTTCGAAATGAT